>JXOU01013614.1:8110-18353 GCA_001014815.1 Chaoborus trivitattus | reverse complement strand
CCCTAGCTGCGTTACGTAATTTATGGACGGCCCCTTAAAAGATCAAGTTCCTTCTGCCTGAAATGAAAAATTTGTGGCCATCATTCCGCATCGTTTAACGTGCTTAAGCAATATTTGATTTTGTGACAAAATTGTTGGTCCATTGGTACCCTAAATACCATTATTAAAATTATTATAAAATTTTCATTAATTTGTTTTTATTCTCTTTTATTTTTAGGCCGCGGCATGTTGACATTACGGACCAGCAAACCAACATCAACACAATCACTACCAATTCCAAAACTATGTCTTACCGGAAAAGAAGTCCATCGCGGTGCAACAATTGAAATTCAACAACTTGAAGTGCCCCCAAACATGAACTTATGGCCAATGTTTCATAATGGTGTAGCTGCAGGTTTAAGAATATGTCAAAATTCGGCTGAAATCGATTCGACTTGGATTACATACAACAAACCAAAAGGTAATGTTGAGATACCAACAGAACATGCTGGATTTTTAATGGCGCTTGGGTTAAATGGTCATTTAAAAACCCTTTCTTTTATGAGCATCTATCAGTATTTAGTCAAATGCGATGAAATGACCAGTTTGGGATTACTCCTTGGTATTTCGGCCACATATCGTGGTACCATGGATACAATAACGACCAAATTATTGAGTGTCCACATCGAAGCTCTATTGCCTCCTACTGCAGTTGAACTGGACATTACCCAAAATGTTCAAGTAGCATCTTTGATGGGCATTGGATTGGTCTATCAAGGGACAGGCAAGCGACATATTGCTGAAGTTTTGTTGCAAGAAATTGGGAGACCACCAGGACCTGAAATGGAAAATTATGTGGAACGGGAATCTTATGCTTTGACGGCTGGACTGGCTTTGGGTCTGGTAACTTTAGAACAGGGTGACAAGTCGGCGGCTTTACGAGATTTAGCTATTCCGGATACTTTACACTATTACATGGTCGGTGGCAATCGAAGGCCCAATGCAGGCGCTCAAAAAGAGAAATATAAATTGCCTTCATTCCAAATTAAGGAAGGAGATGCGGTAAATATTGATGTGACGGCACCGGGGGCCACTTTGGCTTTAGGGCTCATGTACTTCCGTACAAACAATGAGGCCATAGCCAATTGGATGAAACCTCCGGACACAACTTATCTATTGGACTTTATTCGTCCTGATTTACTATTGTTAAGGATTGTGGCCAGAAATCTGATTTTATGGGACCATATTGAAGCTAATTGTGATTGGGTATACAACCAAGTTCCGAATTCCTTGTCGGAAATCATCAAAGCAAGGACGAATGAAGATGAACCCAATCAAAATATAGACCACGAAGCCCATTGTCAAGCTTATTGCAATGTAATTTGTGGCGCGGCCATTGCTATTGGACTGAAATTTGCAGGTACCGCTGATCCAAAAGCATTTATTACCTTGAATCAAATGTTGGGCTATTTCCTGAAAATCAACGGTCAATCGATTGGAGAATTTGCTGGAAAACAAACGGTTGAAAATTGTATCATCATGACTCTATTGTCGCTCAGTTTGACGCACGCAGGGACGGGCGATTTAAGAATTTTGAGATGTATAAGAATGTTGCGGTCACGAATCGGGCCGTCACATAGCCACGTAACATACGGATCGCATATGGCTATCCACATGTCATTAGGATTCCTATTTCTTGGAGCTGGCCGTTTCACATTGTCTCGATCACCGCAGGCGATTGCAGCCCTTTTGTTTTCAATATTTCCAAAGTTCCCAACCCATAGTAATGATAATCGATATCATTTGCAAGCATTTCGTCATTTGTACGTGTTGGCCATAGAACCGAGGCTCTTTTTACCGAGAGACATTGACACTGGAAAATTATGCTTGTGTGAAATTTGGTGAGTACATATATTAAAAAAGATTTCAGTTTTTTGACTGGCGTTTAGCCTAAATAGGAATTTTTAGGACTGTCAGGTATCATCATGACCAGAAGCTCAGTTTAAGCTTATGCAAATTTTCAGATGCATACCTATATTTTTTGACAATTTTAAATAATTGTTTAATAGAAGGCCTAAAATTTTATCTCTCTTACAACACGCGTTAACATTATAACCCCTGAAACACCAGTAATACTTTGTTTGTCAAATAAAGCTTAATAATACAAATAGTGACTTCAGATGATCCCAGGTTTTGGGAAGATTCAAGCGGGCCCTCGCTCCCGCTAGTTTCACCTCACATTGTATCTTTTTATATATCCTTCCAAAATGTAGCGTCTGCCGGGGTTAAAGTATTTTTTTCTCCACCGATCTCCTGATCTCAGTCCGTCCGTCTGTTGCGCCCCAAGTCGCATTTTCATCCGATTACATAAAATATTTAGGGATAATAGGTCTAGTAGAGGAATAGAGCCGAGTGAATAAAAAATATCCAATAACCAGCAGACTTTCATTTCAACAGTTTTTCTTAAAATCAATGCCCTGCTTCTAATAATGCTTCGAATCTTACCAAACTTGGATATGGCATTAAACAAGTAAATATGTAGCAAAAACAAAGTGATTTTTTTTCCATAAATGGCAGCATACTATCCTTCCAAAATAATAATTCCAAAAAGTTTTGCAAGTAATCTTATTTCCTTTAGGGGTGAACCTAAGGATAAAAAAATACCTGAAGAAGCAGAATGGTCCAAAAATCAAACACACATCATATTGCAAGAATATTTGGGCGACACCGGAAAGTTGCTTCGGTAAAATTTTTGAGGAAAATCGGTAAAAGCTATTTATTTCACGTTGCAAAACCATTAGAAAAACTGGTAATTTGTTATCGATTATTAATCTGTAATTTTAAAAATAGAAAAAATAATGATTTTAAAAAATCTAAAAATTCCTAGGTGCAAATGCCATATTTGGGCCATTTTTAACCCCTCAGGGTAACCCTCAAAGAAATTTTTAAACTGAAATCTATAGTAGCTAAAAAGCTCTAATCAATTCTGTTAAAAAAAATCTGATGAATCGAAAAAAAGTCAAAAGACCGAGGTAAATTCTTGCATATTTTCATATTCTATGTCCAAAATCCGGTAAAAAGATTTTATGAGCGAAAAAAAATTCATGATTTTTGAGTACGAAGAAGCTGAAAACTTAAAAAATAAAGGGCCGAAGAGGGGCATAGGACCATCGCTCGAGCTCGCTTCGGTCCACTGCCCCTTTTTGGCCCCTATGTTACCTGTTTATTAGACAAATTAGCTCTACTTTGTATCAATACATATATAATTTGAATGCTTCAAAAGTGGGTTACCCTGAGGCTATAGTTTTTGGATGCTTTTAACATTGGTCTCAAAATTTTATGTAAAAGTTTTTTTCTTTTGGACATAAGCCAAGTTATTCTATCGAAATGGAAATGTTCCTAGCCATTAAAAAGATCCAGGCCTTATTTTATTCATTCTGAAAGAATAAATGAGACTTTTCTTGAAATAAAACCAAAATTTTTTTTTTGGAAAGCCGGAATCATACGTGGGCTTATTGTAGCTTGCACTCATGACCTTAGCGTCATCAAAAGACAAAATAAACTGACTAACAATTTTTTAAAAGGTTTCGCAAGAATTGCACATAATCTTTCCGACAAAGTTAAAAAGAAAAGGGTATTTGTATATTCGAGTGTTCATTAAAAATATTTTTTTTAAAACAGTCTAAAATCCTTTTCGGCACTTTATTTATACGGCCGTTTATTTTTTTCGACCCTTTTTTACTCTAGTTTTTTTTATTTGGCCCTTTAATTTTTCGGCTTCTAAAAATCAGCCCTTTGATTTTTCCACTCCTTCGATTTACGGACCAACGACCTCGACCCAGAAATCTGTAGTAGTAAAACATATCTATCAGCGACTCTTTGATAAAACAAAATCGGATGGATGGAAAAAAAGGTTAAAATCAACGTTGTACCAAAGGACCGGAGCTTGTCTTTTTGCATTTTCGTACTAGTTATGTACCTATAAAAAATTAGGATTTTTTTTTGAGCAAATTATTTTTCCGGCCAGTTGAGCAGAAGTAAATATTTGATATATACTTTTTTTTGTTATTTTTAAGGACTCGAAGACTGAAAATCAGTTTCGAAGAATATGTATTATATAACTTTTTGCTTTTACTACAGACAAATAGTCTAATTTTCTCCATCCACGCTTTAAGATAATTGTCGCTAATAAAACAAATTGTAAATTATTTTTTCCAGCTACCAAGAAAAGGGCAAAACCAATATTATCAAAGTAATGGCTCCATGCATGTTACCAGAACTTCAGACCCTTCAGAAAGTGTACATCAATGATTCAAATTATTGGCGAATCTGTTTTGATAGAGACAATTGGATTTTACTGGAGAATATTCTTAAAACTAGCGGTTGCATCGACATAAAACAAAGAGCCGGCTGTCTTTCCTACTTGGAAGATCCAAATAGGCTGAAATCAATGCTGACTCAAACGCTAACGAGGGACAAATACAATTCTTGGAAAATGGATGCTAAAAATCTTCTCGCATTTTCTTCGGACCATAAAATAACAACTTTGGCCAACAAATTTTTGCTGCCCGTCAAAAAGACGTCTATTGATTTTATGGATGAAACGACAGTGGATGAAAAGGAAATTGTCCAAATGCTTATTATGCATACTTACAATTGTTTGACGCACGATAAAATGCACGGACTTTCGATATGCATGAATTTCCTCAACTTGGCGAGAAAAACTGAGGAATCCATCAGTTCAGTTGACTTGTGGCAATTTCGAATACTGCAAGCTATTTTAGATCGACACAAGCCAATCAGAGGGTCTGATGTCTTAATATCAACAGATATTTTACAATCTTTGGCCAATCGAGTGCAGACAAAAATGGACAAACTTTTAATCGATAATCGACATATTTTGGAGAAATTTATCGTTGTTAGCGATGGAAAACTAGAGGATTTCTCTGAATTCTGTGCCGATTCATTGTCAAAATTAGCTAAATTAGTTATGTTTTTCGATTTACCATTCAATTTGATTGATGCCAACATGCTGGAACATATCAAGCAGCTTGACTTTGTGCAGCTTTTGTACGGATCCAGGGAATACCAATTAGAAACTCGTGTTATTTATACTATTTCTAATATATTGAACATTTAAAATAAAATCGAGTTTATTCAGTTATAAACAATATTTCATATTCGTCATTGCCTTCAGTTTTTCGGACTTGAGGAGTTTTTGGAGGTAGTTGATTCTTGTGCGTTGCGTAATGCACCCTCAAATCGGCGTAACTCTCACATTTTAGAGCACAAAATGAGCAGACAAATGTAGTTTCGACTGAATGCTGACGATAATGCATTCGAAGTGAACCTTTCTTCGCAAAAGCCTTCCCACATTGATCACACTTAAACAATTTGACGCCTGTATGAACGTGACTGTGTTGAATCAGAAGCAGTCGTGTTCGGAATCTTTTGGTGCAGACCTTAAAAATATGTAAAAATGAATGGTAAGCCTTATAAAAAATACGCTTAAAATTACTTACATCGCAAACAAATGGTCTAATGTCTAAATGCACACGTTGATGCGATCGCATAGATTCCACGCTGTGGAAGCATTTTCCACACGTGTCACAGAGAAGATTGAGTACCTGAAATAGAGAAATGGGTTGAATTTTGGGCACAAACTAGAAAAACCAGAATTTCCAAAAAAAAAGTCTGTTTTTTTCCCCAAAATTTCTGGAAAAATTCAAATTTGAAAAAAAAACTTTTTTTTTCAAAAAACTCGATATTTTGGGGTAAAAACCAGATTTTTTATGGATAAACCAGATTTGTTTTTGGAACACCAGATTTGTTTTTGGAAAATCAAATTTGTTTTTGGGAAAACAGAATTTATTTTTGGGAAAACAGAATTGTTTTTGAAAACACCCAATTTTTTAGTTAAAAACCAGATTTTTTTTTTTTTTTGGTAAGAAACAGATTTTTTTTTGGGAAATGTGGGTCAGAAACTGGACTAAAAAACGGTCTGACTGGAAAAATATCAAAATTACCACTGAATCCAACTAAAAATATTGGGTTGGATTCTGGGAAATCTGATATTCCCAGTCCAGTTTTTGGACAATTTTTACCCAAAATTTATAAATAATCAGGTTTATTTAAAAAGAATAAATACGTTTTTCCAAAAAAAAAATTGATTGCTTAAACTGTGCAATTTTTTCGTTTTTTCCAATAAATTCACAAATTTAAAAAATTTTGGGGCAAAAATCTAAAAAATTGGAAAGAACTGNTTTTCCAAAAAAAAAATTGATTGCTTAAACTGCAATTTTTTCGTTTTTTCCACTAAATTCACAAATTTAGAAAATTTTGGGGCAAAAATCTAAAAAAAATGGAAAGAACTATTTTTTTTGGTAAACAATTAGAGATGCCTCATAATAATGTCGTAAATCTTGAAGCCTAAAGAACCCAAAAGGATTTACAGGTTTGGCAAGGCCAACTTTCATTCGCTCCGGCCGTCTTGCCTGGTGGCCCGTGGTATTTTATTATTATTTTTCTTGGATAAGACGAAGACTTTCTCCAAAAAATTGTAAATATTTTTCCCCCTCCTCCCCCTATAATAACGTCACGCTCAGTCTAAACCTTCTTATATCATTTATGTACTACTTTTTACGGACTAAATCTAACCACGCTGAAAATTCTTAAACTATGACCAAAAAATAATCTAATTTTATTAAACTTTTCTTGATATTACAGAATTTTGAGAAAAAATGTTCCCCCTCCCTTAACGCCACAATTATTCAAACCCAAAACCCTAGAAGTGTGACATAGTCACGTAGTTTAGGGACGACCCTTGCTGTATTTTATTTTTAAAAATATTCCACAATTTTAGTCTTGATTTAGAAATTGTAAACAAAGTTGTGATAAGGAGCCCTCTATAAAGTACGTTACGCAGCTAAGGGAGGGAGTAGGTCGCAAAGTTTGTCACGGAATTTCACGTAATTTATGGGAGGAGGTCTGAGATTTTGCCACAACCTGTGGCAAGAGAAGTAAAGAAAAAAAAGGGTTTTGCGTTACGTAATTTATGGACAGCCCCTAATGGAAAATTTTAAGAATTTTANGTGGCAAGAGGAGTAAAGAAAAAAAGGGTTTTGCGTTACGTAATTTATGGACAGCCCCTAATGGAAAATTTTAAGAATTTTATTCAGAAAATGGAATACCGACTATTTTAACGTAATAATCCTTGGAGATTATTCCCTAAATCCTAAATAATTGTGTTTAGCTTCTAAGATCAATCATAACACATATAGCAAAATAAATCCCAAGATGCCTATATTGGAGAAAATCCGAAAGACATAATCTATATCTATAATCACCTCATTTTTATGATCTTCCATATGCTTGTAAAGATCTTTTCTATTTTCAAACGTTCCATCACAATCCTTGCATTTATAAATGCACCCAATCTCATCAATATCCTCGCCGTGAATTTGACTTTTATGATTTTCCAAATTGAATGAATTGGAATAGGCTTTGCCACATTTATCGCACATATGACTTTCTTTTGGGGCATGGCTAATTTTGTGGTTATATAGTTGCTTCCTTGACTGGCAAACTTTTCCACACACTTCACATTTTAAGGAAGAATCAATACAATCTCTACTAGTATCCATGTGAGTCCTAAGCTCTTTGAATGATTTGTATCTTCCTTTGCAATTCATGCACACATAAACTGCTGGACAGTCGAGCTGAATTACTTTATCTGTACTTTTTTTTGCAGTGGTTTTATCTTTCGGTTGACGTTTGGTTTTTTTGCGTGTGCTTGGTTCGTAGTCACTATCACCCCCTAAGTCATCAGCTTCTTCTGAATCCAAATGGGGCTCTTCCTTAATAATCACCTCGGCAGTTTTGAATGGAAAGTCATAATCAAAAATCTCTTCTTCTTCATATTGAATCATTTCCATTTTTGGTTTTTTCACAGGTTTTTTCGCTTCAACAACTTTTTTAACGGTCAAACAGGAAGCGTTCAGTTTTCTCAGGGCATCTGATACCGCAGTTTGAGTTACTTTCGATTTGACTGGTCTAGTTTTCATTTGGGTCAAACTAACCGGATTAGTAATTCTAATACCAGGCTTCTTGAAGCAGCTAGCGGTTATTTGCTTATATTGGATCCAGAGATTTTTCTGCACTTCTAGGGCATTTAGGGCAAATTGATGCATAAATTCGATTTGATTATCACATTCAAAACAAATTTGTTTGGGCAAGGGATCAGTTTCGGAAACCTGAAAGTAAGGTGTAAAAAAATAAGCTTTCTTAAAAAACTCATCCAGAAAATTTTTACTGGATTGACTTCTTAGGGTCAGATACTAATTTTATTGCAATTTACGCTAATAGCTATTAAACTAATGCATAATTTTAATTTACCTGAATGGGCAAATACCGCTGAATAAGATCGTTTACTTTGAAAATGTCCACTGAAGCTACATTTTCCTTTCCACAAATTCTACAAGTTGCATCACTCAGATAATCCATAGTTCACTATTAACTATTGTAATTTAGTTTGAGGAATTATCTGAAACACTAGTAGTCAAGTATTTATTACAATTTTTATAAGCAATGTAAACAAAATTCTGCACCGGTTGACAAACGAGGGGCTGAAAACTAAATTATATTTTTTGGGTAAAACTTACTATCTCCGTAGCAATGGTTATGGAGTTTATTTTTTGAAAGAGAGGTTACTAGTAACTGTAACCTTTATGTAAAATTAGTAATTCCTTGTAATTTTAGTGGTTTCTTGCAGCACATAAGCATCATCAGATACGGTAAGTTATGTATATCAATGTTTTGTTGCTTTTTATTTCTTAAAAAATAAAGAATCATCATAGTTTTTGCAGGTAGTACTAACATTTTAATTAATAAATATCACCAATAACAATAATAATAGTAAAAAAATAATAATTATCAAGAATCACTTAAATCCTTTTTGATTGGCCTTTCTTCAATATCACCCTGGATTTGATGCATTTCCTGAATCGGTTCCTTTTTCATTGTCAACATTTTAATTTTCTGTATTGTAGCTAGTACTAGTAATGGAATTGGAGTCATTGTAGCATTTGAAATTGGAATGATTGTTGTCATGTCTGCTGCTGGTTGATCGAGGGCGAACTTCAATAGAAATATAGCTATTCCTGTATTCTGTATTCCGGTTTCGATAGATATGGCAAGCACATCAGAATCTGGCTGTTTAAAAAGCTTTGCTAGTAGATACCCGAAAAGGAAGCCACTCCATGGCAGTCCTAGTCCTGCTACGACAATTTTCCAATGGAAAAGCTTGAAAATGTATAAATTTGTAATAATAGCGAATATTACAATGAAAAATATTAGTATTATAGACAAAGGCTTCAGCACTCTGACCAGAACCTTAGCTAAACTCGGCAGCTTTTTCTGTATGATGATGCCTATTCCTAGTGGAACTATGAGTCCCAATGACATAAAAACTAGTTTTTTATACGGTAGTCCTAAATTAGCACAGTCAAAAATCTGTTTTCCAAGTGTGAAAATCCACAGTGGCATCATAAAAAAGGCTGAAAATGTGCTAATTGTAGTCATGGTTACTGACAAATTAATGTTGCCTCCTAATATTACGGTCCACATGTTTGAGCCGCCACCACCTGAAATAAAATAAAAGTGAGAAAAAAAAATTAATACAAAATGCTTTAGTGCCCCATTTTGCCTGGGCCCTATAGGGGACCGTTTGAAACAAGGGATTTACTAAGCCCTACTCTTTCATTGATTATGTGATTTTATGAATTCGTTTTTGAGTGAATTTTCAGATTTGTTATGGTGGAATTAAGTTGCACGGCCAAAGTAATATTTTTTTTGTTTTGACCCCACCAATATTTTGTGCTTAATTGTGCATCAAATATGTATTAGAATTTGTGCTCATCTCAATAAAAAGTTATGACGGAAAAACCAAAGTGGGCGACTAAGTCACACGGCCATAGGTTAAATTAAATAGCTAAAACTTAAAAATATTTCTTTTGTCATGAACTACAGGGCTCTGAACGGCTAAAGATTAGTTTTTTCGTTTATTATTTAGTATTTTTTTTGCAATCTTTAAAAAAATTCAAAAATACTAAATAATAAAAAAAAACTAAATGCTAATCCAAGAATGGATTGTAAGCTTTTTGCTACTTATCCAAAATCCAAAACAAAATATATCTTATCAAACAGTTTTGAATTACATTTGAAATTCGTTAGCTTACTTGAAAATAATGATATGAAATTTATTTGT
>JXOU01013444.1:0-27632 GCA_001014815.1 Chaoborus trivitattus | reverse complement strand
CCGACGAAGCAATCCACTCTTTTATGGATTGACACGCCACCTACGGCATACCATACAATTTTTATACATTAACTAATAATTCTACAATTTTCTCAAATTGTAATAAATATTCTTGTTCTTTATCAAGATCTTTTAATTTAAAGCTATTACTCATTTGTTCATCATCACCAACAAAAATAACATATTTAGCTTTCTGTAGATTAGCCCGGATCATTCTCTTGGCTATTTTGCCTTTGGCGTCTAAGGTAACAGAAATATTTTTTTGGCGTAATTGATTGGCTAAGATTAAACAATATTCTAAATTATTGTCACTAATAGGAAAGATAAATACTGGTCTGGCTTTAGGTATGTTGTATTCTCTCATTAAAGCAAGCCTTTCGATTCCAGCAGCAAAGCCAATGGCTTTTGTCTCTGACCCGCCCATAATTTTGCTCAACCCATCATATCTTCCACCAGCAAGAATTGTCGACTGACTGCCAAGTTTGCTAGTAGTAAACTCAAAAGTTGTATGGCAATAATAATCAAGCCCCCTTACTAGCCTTGGGTTAATGATATATTTTACATTCAGTAAATCTAAGTATTTTAGTACATCGTCAAAATATTTTGCAGTATCACTATTATAGTATTGAGACATTAACGGGCTATTCGCAACTATTTTTCTATCATTTTCATCTTTTGAATCTAAGATCCGCATCGGATTTTTGACGAGTCGCTTTTGGCTATCTTCTGATAATTCTGACTTATAATCATTGAAATACTCTACCAGCTTTTGTTGGTAGATGGTACGAGTTGCAGCACAACCAATTGAGTTTATTTCTAAAGTTGTATCTTTATCTATTTCTAAAGCCTGAAGAATGTCTAAGGCAAGCCTAACTGTTTCAGCATCGTTACTCGAGCCTTCTTCTCCACCAATATACTCAAAGTTTATTTGATGAAATTGCCTTTGTCTACCAGCCTGTGGTCGGTCATAACGAAATACTGGACCGCTTGAAAAGAACTTAATAGGTAATGTTTGTTGCAGGTTATTAGAGATAAAAGCCCTAATAATACCGGCTGTAAACTCAGGTCTAAGAGAAATATTATTATCACTCTTATCAAGGAAATTGTACATTTCCTTGCTTATTACATCAGAAGTCTCTCCAAGTGTACGATCAAAAACTTTACTATATTCAATTATCGGCGTACTCATGGCTTGATAACCATAAAGTTCACCAATATGTTTTGCTGTGTTAATTATATAATCGTGAATTATATAATCCGCAGGCAGTAGGTCTTTAGTACCACGTAATGGTTGTAGTGCATTACTCATACAAATTAAACTTGTCGTTTCATAAAGAACAATCTAAGAATATACAGAACAAACATTAGTGCAAACCAATATATTAATAATTGCCCTGCAATCATCAAATTAAAGTTACTATCAAACATTTGTATAGATAGTAAATATAAGCAAGCTATTAAAACAAATGGTATAATGATACATGCAGCAGGACACTTAAATGGTCTTGGAGCATTTGGCATTTTTATTCTAAACAATATGACTATTATAGCAACCACTGTATAATCTATTAACGATCCCATAGATGATAACTGAACAAGAATTTCAGTTGGACAAAATCCCCCTAATAGTGCAGCAAGTGCAGAAAATATTAAGATAGTAATATAAGGACTATCATATTTTGTATGAAGTTTTGCAAAACTTTTTGGCAATAACCCATCTCGAGCAATTACATAAAAAATACGGGATGTAGCGTAAATATTCATCATTAGTACCGTAGTCATACCACATACTGCTCCAGTAGCAACAATGGCAGAACCAACATTACTATTATTCAAGCTAAGAGCATAGGCAAGTGGTTGGTCATTATTAAGTTGATCAAAAGGGGCTATACCAGTTACTAGTCCAGCTATTATAACATATACTATCGTTGCAATTACTAAGGATCCAATAATACCAATCATTAAATCTCGGTTAGGATTTTTGCATTCTTCAGCTGTAGCAGCTATTGTCCCAAAACCGGTCATAGCAAAAAATAGGATAGATGCCCCAACTAACATATTATTAGCACCAAAAGGTAAAAAGTTTTGCCAATTTGTTGCATCAAAATACGGTGTGGCAAACACAATAAAAGCAAATATAGCTGCCATTTTTATAAATACTAAAATGGCATTTAGTTTTTTACTATCTTTCGTTCCTAAGTACAAAATAAACGAGACAAACACTACAATAAGAAAAGCTGGTAAATTGATTATTCCACCATTGCTAGGCACGGTAGTTAAAATTTTAGGCAAACCTATTCCACCAGCTGACAATATTGCCTGAACATATCCAGACCAAGAAGCTGCAACAGTTCCAGCAGCAAAACCAAGTTCTAATATGATAACACTACCCATTAACCAAGCAAATACCTCACCAAATGCTATATAAGAGTAAGTATAAATACTGCCAGAAGTCGGTAACATGGTAGCAAGCTCTGTATAGGCAAGAGCAACAAAAATACATGTTCCGCCAGCAATAGCATATGATAGCATAACTGCAGGACCAGAATATTTAGCCGCAACTAGACCGGTTATTACAAATACACCCGTACCTATTATAGCCCCAAGACCTAATAATATTAAATCAAATGCTCCTAAGGTTTTAGCGAGACCACTAGTCTTCCCTAGCTCTTTTATTGATTCAAAACTTTTCCTTGTTAAAAAACTCATTAATCTCTCCAATTTTAATAATAGAAAATACTAAAAGTATTTATGCAATTTCTCTAGTAATCCATCCCCCACCAAGAACTCGAGCATTATCATATATGACACAAGCCTGACCAGGAGTTACAGCTTTCTCTGCAGACATTAACTTTACCCTAATTTCTGTATTACTTATCCTACTAATCTTGGCAAAGGTAGCAGGACGAGTCGAACGAATCTTAACTTGCACCTCAACTTCCTCTTGGACAACCATTTCTTTACCAAGCCAGTTAACATTCTTAATAGTAAATTCGGTAGAATCTAATGCCGAATCTGGACCAACATAGACAATTTTTGTATTAGGGTCAATTCTTACTACATAAAGTGGCTCATGAAAAGCTATTCCAAGTCCACGACGTTGACCTATAGTATAGTTGATGATACCATTATGTGTCCCAAGTTCAAAGCCGTCTACATGGATTATTTTACCTTTTTCATTAACATCAGTTCGGATATTACTAATTACCTTCCTATAATCACCATCTGGTACAAAACAAATATCTTGGCTATCGGGCTTATCTGCAACGCCTAAGTTAAATCTAGTAGCAATATTTCTTGTTTGCTCTTTGCTTAATTCTCCCAAAGGAAAAGATAGATAATTTAGTTGTTCTAAAGTAGTTGCAAACAAAAAATAACTTTGGTCTTTGGCAATATCAATACCAGTATGTAATTCTGCTCCATCTATACCTTCGACTTTCCGAACATAATGACCGGTAGCAAGACAGTCAGCTCCTAAATCTTTTGCTACTTTTAGTAAGTCCTTAAATTTAACTGACTGGTTACATTGTACACATGGCGAAGGTGTTTCACCTCTAATATAACTATCGGCAAAGTTATAAATTACTGATTCTTTAAATTTAGACTCGTAATCCAGTACATAATGCGGAATATTTAACATATCCGCCACCATTTTTGCGTCATAAATGTCTTGCCCAGCACAACAAGCATTCTTTTTCTTGGTGGCTATGCCGTGATCGTATAATTGTAGTGTTATACCAATGACTTTATGTCCTTGTTCACAAAGCATAGCAGCTACTACTGAGCTATCAACCCCACCAGACATTGCAACTACTATTGTAGATGGATTACTTATTTTATTACTCATTGCATTATGGTAATTATGTTATGGTAAATATAGAATTACTCTAGTTATTGCAGGCAGTNCTATTGTAGATGGATTACTTATTTTATTACTCATTGCATTATGGTAATTATGTTATGGTAAATATAGAATTACTCTAGTTATTGCAGGCAGTCTCCTAGGCTCTGTGAACAAAATTTTAATTGTTTAGATTTTGAGTATTTTTAAGCGAAAATTAATAAGATTTTTGCCGGAATAGTTAGTTCTATTTCAAAAAAATCTTATAATTTGCAGCTAAAAAGAGTCGAAATCTAGTAATTTAAATTTTGTTCACAGAGCCTAGGCTCTTATATCACATTTTCAAGATATAAGAGCCTAGATAAAAGAAACAATACATTAACCTAAATTCGATATAACAAGTTATGCCAAATTCAGTTATATATAGCAGATTTTTTTGCTCCACTAATAGCTATTTTCATTATTTTTGCGACATTGCTTATTTTTTTACTTCCTAACTCAGTACATTACTGTTACCCATTCTTTAAAAGGCTTATTCTTATCCCGAATTGAGGTTACATTATAATAAATTTATAGTTAAATTACAATAGGCTTTTAAATTGCCCTGAATTTTATAATCATCCATCATTCTTAATGGCATTGTTGCATGAATAGAAATAAAGCTTGAGTTACGTGAGTGTTGACGGAAAAAAGTTAAAGTACAAGACGTCATTGCGAGCTAACTTACGTGGTCGTGGCAATCCATTGTTCTTGGATTTCTTCTTGGCTTACGCCTTCTCACTAATAGATGTCTTGTACTTTAACTTTTTTTCCGTGAACGCTCACTCACAACTTATCGTTCAATATGCCGTTCTAAAGAATTACTTCTTTGCAATTTCTTCTGGTGGGTAAGGTTACTCTCTTTTTGCGATAAATCTGGCACAGATTTACTTTTTCGTAATTGTTCTATAACCGCAGGTGTTACGATTTCCTCAGCAGATTTCTTGGCAGCCCCCATAGCTTTAGTTAATGAACTATCACCTTTGACCTCAGGTTGTTCATAAAAAGGATCATGTGCCCTACCCAAATCTTTTAAAAAGCTTACCATACCTTTTGCCGCTGATACCAGTATATTACTATTTTTTTTCTTTTCTTTAGTTTCAGTTTCTTGTTCACTAGGCTTTTCATTAGATTTATCTTCCAGCTTATTTACTGCTGCATGCAGCATAACTCGTTTTTGCTCATCAGTTAATTTTCTATAATCTTTGTCGTGGCTTATTTCAGTTAAAGCTTCTTGATATATATCAAATTTATTTTGTTTTTGTTCATCAGTTAACTTGAAATAATCTTTATCTCGGATCAACTCAGTCAAAGCAGCAGTTTGAATATTTTGTTTTTGGGCGATTTCACGCAGCTCTTGTAAATTCTGATAATTGGCAACATCACTCTTACGGAGTTCACCATTAATATTAATTTTAAATGCTGTGACAAGATCAGCTGATTGTTTTTCAGTTAACCCTGAGGTAATCAAAGTAACCGCTGCAGCCGTACCAGATTTAACCGCTGCAGCAATCTTAACAGGATTACCAGTGCTAGCTGCAACTATATTAGATGCTAAACTAGCTGCGCTCTTAATATTATCCATAAAAAATTTACTTGTACTAAATGCCATTTCTGCTTTGGAAGATACGTGATGATAATGTCTATTTTCTTCACCTGGGACAGATGTGGGGACATATAATTTATTTTCCAACAATTGAGCTAATTTGGAATCCAGTGTTAATAAATATTGTTGTTTGCTTATATCTCTTCGATTCTGCATTAATAGATCATTTTCTTGGGCAAGTTTACGAAGCTTTCTTATTTTAATAGTCTCAGCTACCATTCCGCCAGCTACCCCAACTAATGTTACTGCAGCCATAGCTAAGGCTATAGGGGGTGATATCCCAGCTAATACTACTATTGCAAGTGTAGTCGTAATAACACGACTTACAGCACTACCAAGTACAATTTTGCCTAATCTTGTATTTAACAGCCAATCTATAGCCTTGAAAGCCTTGGTCTTTTTTGTCCACTCCCAAGCAGAAACTATGTAAGAGATAGCTCTTTTTATTTTTGATTCTGTCTTTATTTCTTTATTTTCTTGTTCTAAAGATTTTAGAAATTCATTTGAAATTCTAATCTCATTTGTTTTAACCGATTTTAATTTCTCACTTTTTTCTTGCTCAATTATCGACAAATCATCCTTACTTCTTACTGCTTTTGCAGGAGAAGTAGCTGCTAACTTATTTGCACGTTCAAGCTCCATATCATCAAGGCTTTTTACAACCCTTGCTTTTCTTTCTTTTGGTTGAATTATTTGATTATCTAAAGAATTACTTAGTACTTCATCTAGAGGCAACACTTTTGATTCATCTGGCTTCTCTTGACCACTAAAATCTTCATTTATAGACTCCTCAATTGCAGTACTATTCGCCTCAGAACTTTTAAGGTTTTCAAACAACGTAGATTCTTTTTCATCATATATCATAATGCACCACACTCCAAATATAACATAAAGTTAAAGACTGATTCTATAGCTTTTCTGTCTATTAGCGAGGAACCACTTTCGACAATTGTGCTACTTTAGTGGCAACGAAGCAATCCAGGAAAGTGATTATATTTGGATTGCTTCGTCACAGCGAAGCTGCTCCTCGCAATGACGCATAGGCGTCAGTTTAAGGAGTAAGTAAAACAGTATATCTGCACATAAGCGTCTATTAGCGAGCCACCGTAGGTGGCGTGGCAATCCATAAAAGAGTGGATTGCTTCGTCGGCTAACGCCTTCTCGCAATGACGGCTTTCCAATTATTACCTTCTTAAACTGACACCCATGCACAATAACGGGGTATATAGTCAATTGATGAGAAGTTGGTGACGTTGTCGCTCAATGCTCGCCTATTACTTATAGGCGTCGCTCCATCGTTCCTAGCACCAAATTCTCCTGAATTAACTATAGCTATCTACCTATACCAGTTTTTACCGATAATGTTTTTTGTATCGTTCCCTTAAGCTTGCTTGTAGCTTTTTTGAGATTATTCCATGCTTCCTTTTGCATGCCATCATCTTTAAGAATAGAAGTGAACACCGTTCCCATACTTTTTAAGAAATTTTTCAAATCTTTTGTAAACGATACATTTTTATTGAATGGAACCTTATCATGCAATTTTTCAAGAATCTCTCCTGCTCCAGCAGCGTCTTTCGCTTCTTTTAACCCTTCTTTCACTGCCTTAATTACAGGAACAAATATATCCTTTATATCGCCTTTTAAATCTTTTCCTTCTTTTTCTAAAGCATTAAGCATATCCACACCAACTCTTTTAACTTCTTCAAAAGCACTTGGAGGCTTTATTTCATCACGGATTTCTCTACGCAAACTTTTAGCCTCTTTAGCAAGACCTTCTCTTATAGACTTAACTTCTTTTACTAACTTATCTGCAAGTCCCATAATTCCTCCTTTAGGTTATAATGATTTCTAATATTCTTCCGACTCCATTTCTATCGTCAACTAGTTTGCTGTGAATCAATAAGCGATTTAGGTTTTTTCGTATCAATTGATAAGGCGTGTAACCCACTAGCTAACTCATCTGCTAAAAGATTGTTAATCATTTTATGTTGTTCTAGCAAGCTTTTTCCTATAAAAGCTGTTGAAAAAATTTTAACCCTAAAATGGCTCTCAGTAGTTCCACCAGTATGGCTAGCATGTTTGGAACTTTCATCAACTATTTCGCAATAATGTGGTTTTAACACATCTAATTTGCTTTTTATTCTATTTATTTTGCTCATAATTTTATAATATAAAACTTTTACTTGTATCATTCTACTAGGATTTTAGTATTTAGTAAATTTATATTATTTGAGTTATGGTGAAATTAGATACGAAAATTAGAAATTTACAGTTTGAGCTTGATAAAGTAGAGCGTGGATATTGCATCTCTTTTAAGCTATTAAATTATGACGAATTAAATGCTATGATGGCAAAAGACATTCACATAATTGACAAACTTAATAAAATTATTTCTGAAATTTGCAATGAATTAATTAGCAATTCTGTCACATCAATTTATAAACAGATTGAACATGATCGAATATTATTAGTTCTACCGATATTAGATCCAAATCTAGTTAAAGAAATTGCCCTAAAAGCACATTTATTATCCCAGCTTTATGTTGATGATCTATTACCTACAGTTTATATGAATTGTAGTATTGCTAGCATAGAATTTCCCAAATTTAGCAATAAAGCTGAAGAAATTTATAATTTATTGAACTGGCTAATTTCTTATCCAGGTGACCAAAATTATTATCGTGAGTATGACTCTAAATATTATAATATACAATACATTAAAGAGTCCAATAAACAGCTTAATCTCTTAAGAAAGTCCCTATTAAACAAAACAATGGTTTTTGCTTATCAGCCAGTTATTGACCGTAAAACAATGAAAGCTCATTACTATGAATGTTTATTAAGGATTCCTGATACAAATAACTATCTATGTTCTGTAGGAGCAATAATCCCAGAGGCTGAAAAGAAAGGTTTAATTTTTATAGTAGATCAAGTAGTGCTAGAAATGGCAATCAAAGAATTAGATGCTAACCCAGACTTGATACTATCAGTTAATATTTCAAATATTGGCACATTAGATTCTCCTTTGCTAGTAATAGCAGAAAAATTATTACAAACATATGATGTTTCAGGAAGATTAATTATCGAAATTACTGAGACTAGCCTTAATCAGCATTATCAACAAATAACGTATTTTATGCACAGATTAAGAAAATACGGTTGCAAATTTGCTTTAGATGATTTCGGCTCTGGGTTTACTTCATTTAAGCAATTACAAAATTTGCCAATAGATATTCTTAAAATTGATGGTAGCTACGTACGTAACATCACCAGCGATCTGCAAAGTCAAGACTTCATTAAAAGATTAATTAACCTCTCTGAGGATTTGGGTATTCAAACTGTAGCAGAATTTGTTGAGAATGGTAAAATTGCCAAATTTTTAATCAATCTAAAAATAGATGCTATGCAAGGCGATTTCTTCTCACCTGCCTCAGTTAATAGAATAAAATAATCAGATATTAGTAAAGCAATTGAATTAGGTGGTAATATATGAGTGAACGTTCACGCATCATTGCGAGGAAGCGTGAGCCGACAAAGCAATCCATAAAAGTGATTAAAAATAGATTGCTTCACGCTACTAAAGTATCTCCTCGCAATGATGTTTGGATGATTTTTTATACAGCAACCAATGGATAATAAAAAATATTAAACTAGTAATTACCCAAGTAGTATTACTAATTAGATTAAATATTGTATCTTTTTCTACTTTTTGCATATAATCTGTTTTTTCAATATTCATCTTTTTGTCTATTTCTATTTTACTTAATAATCTAATCTTTTCCGCTTCCTGTGGATTCTTCGAATTAATAAAGTTCTCGACAGAGTTAAATTTAGCTATATCATGATTATACTTATATTCTGGTAATACTAGACTTGCAATATTTTGCATAACTTGCACCAATGTGAACATAAGAGTCAGGCTAGCAAAAAGACAAATTACCATGCTGTAAAGTTGTAATAAATTTTTAAACATATTGCGTCACAATTATAAAATGATACTATTTTTTAGTTAGCTCAGATAAATGAGTTTTTCTTTAAACGCATCAATCGTTCTCATTAACTCTCTTTTACCGAACCAGTCACTTTTACTAGTTTAATTTACTTAAATGATTAATGCAACAGAATCTATCTACTATTTGTATTAGATTTTTGCCTAGTTACTGATGATTTTACTGGAGTGCTAGGTAGTGCTTTTCCTGGTCTAACCTTTTGCAAACTCTGCTTTATTTTTTTTGCCTTTAATTCGTGTTTTCTTAATTCTTGTACCTTTTTAAGTGCTACTAATGGTTCATTTAGCTTCTTAACATCTGCTTGCATTTTCTCTAATGTCATTTGTTGGTTCTGCTGCTTAGAAGAGTCTTGAATTTGTGAATTACCAAGGAGTCCTTTAATATTATCAACAATAACATCTATAATAGCACTTACAATTTTTGCAAACCAACTTTGCTTAGATTTTGTCATTGATGGTTGTAAGGTATCTCTATCACTCTTATCGGATTTAGACGGTTCTTTAACTAATGGCTCTGGCGATGTTGCAGGAGAATTAGCCTCTAACTTATTATCCTTTGGACGGACAGCTACTTTATCAACTACTTTCGTTGTTGGTTTTATCGACTGAGGTTGTTTGGTCTGATTATCTTTTGATCTGTCAACTTTCTTTTGTGGCTTTTCGACAGTTGGTGTTGAATCTTTTAACTTTTTAAGCCTAGCCTCTAATTCTTCGACAGTTGGTACTGGTGCAGGATTTTTTAATGCTTCTTCCGTAGGTCTTGGATCTCTTATAGCTTTAAGTCTAGCCTCTAATTCTTGATCTTTTTGTTTCCCTAATGCCGCACTTTTCTTATCTAAATTAACTTCAGACTGCATTTCCTCTATTAATTTATCTACTTCCTGCTCAGAAACAGAACCAGCAATTCTATCTAATGAATCATTGAATACGTCCGCCACTTTTTCGACTTTAGATAATTCTCTATCTAAATCGTCAGATACTTTTTCAAATTCTTCATTAATATTTTGTATTTTATTACTCAAAGAATTAGATTTTGTATTTTTCTTGGACATATTATAACCAATTAGTTATTTTATACACTTGTATTAAGTATAATCTATTCTATTGGTTCCTACTAGTAATTTCACTAAAATATATATTTTTTTAAGTCTTTATACTTGTAAAATTGTTAATTTTGTGATATACATACTATGCTATAATTGGTAGCGTTTAATTCCTTCGATCAACTAGCTAATGCTCACACAACAAGCTATTCCTTCTCCCCCATTATCAAACAAGCAGCTACTTGCATTTTTTGCAATGACAGTCGGAATGTTTATGGCAATATTGGATATTCAAATTGTTGCCAGTTCTTTATCAGTTATTGCCTCGGGACTTTCTGCTTCTAGCGATGAATTATCCTGGGTTCAAACGTCATATCTTATAGCGGAAGTGATTATAATCCCAATAACTGGTTTTACCGCTAGACTTCTTTCTACTAGAATTTCTTATTTTATTGCTGCTTTAGGCTTTACTGTCATGAGTATCCTATGTTCGTTGGCAACCAACATAGAAACAATGATTATTTTTAGAGCTTTACAAGGATTTTTTGGTGGAGCAATGATACCAACAGTCTTTAGTACAATATTTATAATTTTTTCTGTTGAAAAACGTCCAGCAGTTACAGTGATAGTAGGACTAATCGTAACGATGGCCCCAACACTTGGAGGCTACATTACTGAATATTTATCTTGGCATTTTATGTTTTTACTCAATGTAATACCTGGTATTTTTGTTTGTGTGATCGTATATTTATATGCTGATTTTGACCAACCTAATTACGATTTGCTTAAAAATTTTGATTTTCTTGGCATTATTTTGCTGGCTATTACTCTTGCTTCTTTGCAATATGTTTTAGAAGAAGGAAATAAAAAAGGTTGGACAGAGAATAGCTTGATATTATTCCTTATCATCCTGACTGCTGTTGGGTTCATTACGTTAGTTATTAGAGAACTAACATTTTTTAATCCAATCTTAGATTTAACAGTTTTTGTTAACAAAAATTTTACTTTTGGTTGTGTTTATTCTTTTGTTATAGGTATAGGACTCTACGGTGCAGTATATTTATTACCTTTATTTTTATTTACCATAGCTGGTTTTAATACTGTACAAATTGGTTTTACTATGATGATTACGGGTATCGGGCAATTTCTATCGGCTCCACTTGCCGGAAGGATGCTGGGTTCCGGAATAGATTTAAGAATTATGCTGGCTATTGGTCTTGCTATGTTTAGTTTAGGATGCTATTTAAATAGTTTTTTAACAGCTGATGCTAAATTTATCGAGTTTTTCTTACCGCAATTTATTAGAGGATTGGCGATGATGTTTTGCTTTTTACCTACCAATAATCTTGCTTTAGGGAGTATGAGTAAAGACAAGATAGGAAATGCTAGTGGTTTATATAATCTTACTCGTAATCTTGGAGGAGCCGTTGGTATTGCAGTTATTAGTACTCTTCTTACAGATAAAACTAAGATTTTTAGTCAATATCTAAATGAGAATATTTCATCCACTTCACCTTCCGCTATAATGAAGTTACAGTTTATGGGGCAATTATTAGATGGCAGAGTGGTTGATCCAGAAAAAGTATCGTATTTTTTATTAGCCAATAATATAAATAAGGAAGCATTTGTCATTGCGATAAATAGCATATTTGGTATTATAAGTGCATTATTTTTTATGGTAATGCTCTTTCTACCATTTACATCAACTGTTAGAGGTGGAAAAGGATATGATGCACACTAGAATCTTTACTTTAATTGTGTTGTTATTGACATTGTTTGGTCTAACAGGCGTACCTACAGATATTTTTACATTGTTGATTTCCTTGAGTATTGTCGGTATAACTTATCTTTTTGCAATAAAACTCAATTTAATGCCAAGTAGGGTTTATTTAAATTATCATTCTATACTATATTTTATTTGGCTAATTAAAGAAATACTGCTATCTAGCTTAGGGGTAATGAAGATTATCTGGCGGAAGAATCTTAATTTACAACCAGTTTTTGAATGGATTGATTCGGAACAGAGAAACGATATTAGTCGTGTAATATATGCTAATTCTATTACCCTTACACCAGGAACTATAACGCTTGACATAGCAGATAATATGTTATTGGTGCATGCTCTGGAGCAATCATCAATTGACAATTTAAAGTTTGGTGATTCTACTATGAGCAAAAGGGTGCAGCAGATTTGGTGTCGTGGCAAAGAGGCATGAGCCGACGAAGCAATATAACAAGCTTCATGGATTGCCATGCTCACGTACATTCGCTCGCAATGACGCATAAGCATCAGTTTAAGAAAACAATAATTGAGAAACCGTCATTGCGAGGAGACCGTAAGGTCGACGAAGCAATCCAGAAATGATTGAAAATGGATTGCCACGCCACCTACGGTGGCTCGCAATGACGTATGTGCCTATAGCAAGACCACGTAGTGGTCAATGAAAAAAAATAAGCAATACCGCAAAAAAAATGAACACAGCTATTAGTGGAGCAAAAAAATCTGTTATGCTTATAGACATAACCTAATCAGGAATAAGGAGTTATGGACAAAAACTTTAAACAAACCAGCTTTTTATTTGGTAGCAATGCTATCTTTATAGAAGAATTATATCAACTATATTTATCAGATCATACAGCAGTTGATAAAAGCTGGCAAAATTATTTCCAAAATATTGAAAATAATAATAGCCATCAGGTTACAAAAAGCATTGCTCATATTATCACTTCGCCTTGTGAAAGAGGGGGGGGGCTTGATACGGATTTTTCTACTGTTACTAACAAGCTAAGAGTAAAAATGCTGATTGCCAGCTATCGCAAATATGGACATTATTTAGTAAAACTAGATCCATTGAATCTTGAAGTTCTTAAAACGAAAAGTCATTTGAAGCTTAATATAGAAGATTTTGGTTTTACTAAAGATCAGTTGAATAATATTATAGAAATTGATGATCAATTTTTTGGAATAAAATCATGTACAGTTAGTGAACTGGTTAATTTGCTCGATCAAACTTATGCTAAAGATATTGCTATAGAGTTTGATCATGTGACAAATGAAGATGAAAGAACATGGCTTTGTGAACAAATGGAAAGTAACACTTTTAATGTATACTCAAATGATTTGAAGAATTGGAGCGTAAAACAAGGGGTGAGCGAGCACAGCGTACATTTAGTACGTGAGCACGCGAATGCCCCGAAGTTTTACGAAGCCAATTCTTTAAAGCAGAAGAGTATATTAAAACAAGATAAGAAGGATATACTACAAGATCTAGTGGAAATTGAGGGATTTGAACAATATCTACACACAAAATTTCCTGGAGCGAAGCGTTTCTCAGTAGAGGGGGGAGAGGCAGCTGTAGTAGCTATAGATAAAGCTATAGATATGTCTATTGTTCATGGAGTAGAAGATGTCGTAATAGGTATGGCACATCGAGGAAGACTTAGTACCTTAACTAAGGTAATGACTAAACCTTATAAAGCTATTCTATCTGGATTTATGACTGGCAGTATCTTGTCAAATAATTTAGGTATTTCGAGTGATGTAAAATATCATATTGGCTATTCGTCAGATCGAATAAGAGGTCAATCTAAGGTTCACCTCTCTATGGCAGATAATCCTTCGCATTTAGAAGCGATAAACTCAGTGGTAGCTGGTAAAGTACGAGCAAAACAGGACAACATTCAAGATGTTAATCGTCAAAAAGTAATGGGTATTTTAGTGCATGGTGATACTGCTTTTTGTGGTCAAGGTGTAGTAGCTGAAAGTTTATTTATGTCGAATTTAAAGGCTTATCATGTTGGTGGAACTATTCACTTTGTTATTAATAATCAGCTTGGCTTTACAACAAATAGTTATGATACCAGACCAAGTAGATATTCTACTGAATTTGCTAAAATAATTAATAGTCCAATTTTACATGTAAATGGTGATAATATTCAAGCTGTACTCAAAGCTACTAATATGGCAGTGAATTACCGACATAAATTTGCTAGAGATATAGTCATTGAGATCATATGCTATCGTAAATACGGTCATAATGAAGGTGATGAGCCTATGTATACTCAAGGTGCTATGTATAATGTAATAAAAAATAAACAATCCCCAGCAACAGTTTTTGCCAATGAACTGATGGCAGACGGAATAATTGACCAAAATCATTTTCCTACGTTAAAAGAACAATTTAAACTAAAATTAGACCAAGAATATGAACATGCCAAAAATTATCAACCACAAGCTCAGTACTTAGAGGGGTTATGGTCTGGTTACACTAGGTCAAATGCTAAAATACTCTCTACTGGTGTTAGTAAAAATACTTTAAAAGAGCTTGGTATAAGGCTTTGTCAAATACCAAAAGATTTCCCTTTAAATCCTAAACTTGTAAAATTATTTGAATTAAGAGCAGATACTTTAAAGCAAGATAAACCCATCGATTGGGCAACTGCAGAGCAATTAGCATTTGCCAGTCTATTAAATTCAGGTACCAGAATACGTTTTACTGGTCAGGATTCTGAGCGTGGCACTTTCTCTCACCGCCATGCAGTATTGCATAGTCAGGTAGATGGTAGTACTTATACACCATTAAATAATTTATCGCAAAGTCAAGCAAACCTTGAAATTGCTAACAGTAATTTATCTGAATATGCGGTTTTAGGTTTTGAGTATGGCTATTCATTAGTTAATCCAAAAAATTTAGTAATTTGGGAAGCTCAGTTTGGCGATTTCGCTAACGGAGCTCAAATAATTTTTGACCAATTCATTTCCAGTAGTGAAAACAAATGGCTCAGAATGAGTGGTATAGTAGTGCTACTACCACACGGATTGGAAGGGCAAGGTCCAGAGCATAGTTCTGCAAGATTTGAGAGATTTTTACAGCTTGCTGCTGAAGATAATATTCAAGTTACCTATCCTACAACTCCAGCCTCATTTTTTCATTTATTACGTCGTCAAATATACAGTAATATTCGTAAACCACTAATAGTAATGTCACCAAAATCTTTATTAAGACATAAAATGGCTGTATCCCCTCTATCGCATATTGATGAGAATACAAGCTTTGTACCTGTACTAGACGAAATTAATGAGACGATAAATGCCAAGGAAGTAACACGAGTTATATTATGTAGTGGCAAGGTATACTATGATTTATTAGAAAAGAGAGAAGCAAAAACTATTTCAGATATGGTAATTATTAGAGTTGAGCAATTATATCCTTTTGAAAAAGATGTTATCATTAAAATATTAAGTAAATATAATAAGGCTAAGGAGTTTATTTGGTGTCAAGAAGAATCTAAAAATATGGGAGCGTGGAATTTCATTAAAGACCACTTAAATGACACCCTAAAAGATATGTCAATTAATAATCAATTTAAATATGTTGGTAGAAATGAATCTGCTTCACCTGCCGTTGGTACACTTAACATACATAATGAGCAGCAAGAAAAATTACTTGAAGAAGCCTTGGGCAAATAGTTAAGGGATTGCCACGACCACTACGTGATCTCGCAATGACGATGGTTGTTTTTTCTACGACTTCTAAACTATTCTGGGATATACTGCTATAAAGCCAATAGTTGAAGAATATAGTTAAATAAATTGAGATAAGAAAAAATATGAATGAACAAACCAAAGATAACAAATAGTAATGTAATTTTCCTGAAACCATTCACTAGGAGCAAAAAAATGAATAAATATTTTATAATATTAATATTATTAATACTACCGCATACTTCATTTGCTCAACAACAAATATCTAATTTTGTTACACCAGTTACTTATTTTGTCGATCATATCAAACAATTAAATCTACTTAAGACTAATTTAATTAAATATCGACAGGCAAGTATTATAGGAACCAGTGGCATGGGAAAAACCCAACTTGCTAGAATGTATTGTTATGAGAATCAAAATGACTATAAACTTATTTGGTTTATTGACTGTAATTTAGATATTAATCAAGAACTACTAAAGCTAGCCAAAGCTATTAATAGTACGGCTAATAACTCTACTAAATCTAATCTAATATCAGAAGATATAAGATTAGTCCGAAAAGAACTAATGAATTATTTATCAAATCAAGATAAATGGTTACTGATATTTGATAATCTAAAGGTAGGTAAAAATAAGAAAGTTCAGGAGTTCGTTGATTGGGAAAATAATGGGCATGTTATATTTTGTTCCCAAGATAGTGAAATATTACCGAATATAGTCCAAATGACTGCCTTTGCAAAAAGTGACGTTAGTATTCTTGCTAACAATATTTTAGAAAATAATGATCCAAAGGTAGTAGAATTCTTGAGCGAAGAATTTGCTGGGTATCCTATCATGATAGTACAAGGGGTACAATTATTAAATAATGTAAAAGGTTTAGATAAAGCCGGGTATAAGGAAAAAATTCAACAATCAACAGATAGAATTCAATTGAACATTATGTTAATAATCAATGAATTAAAACCAAATGCTAGAAAATTATTAAATAAAATAGCTTTAATAAATAATCAAAGTTTTTCAAAAGAATTACTAAGTTTTATTACTGATGATCAAAGTACATTGAATGATGATCTTTACCAATTGTCTAAATTTGCCTTAATATCTAATATTGACCATAATGACACTAATCCGATCTTTGAAATGCACGATGTTGTTGCTCAAAAAATAACTGAAATTAATGGTAATCAGAATAATAAAATTTAGAGGATATTATTACTCAATTAATGAGTTGTATACCAAAGAGCATTATGAAATCCCAGATTTTCAGAAAATCGAAAACTATATATGAAAATCTTGAAATACTTGCTAGAAATGCTGAAAAATATAATTCAAATATATATAAACTTCTGCAACTAAATATACACCTAATGCCGCAATATACTACTTATTTCGATTACCGTAATGCAGAAAGATTAGTTAATTGGTTTAATAAAAATGATCAACAAGGTACTGGTAAGTTTAAATTATGGTTGATGAATAATGATGAGAAATATGCATATGCGAAGTACCTACAAGGAGCAGCTGTGTATCATAGTTTGAATTCTAATCATAGGATGGCAATAAAATATTTTGTAAGATCACAAGAAATATCTAATAATTTGCAAGGTTATGAGTCATACAAATGGACTTTATTTCATAATTTAGCAATATGTAATATTATGTTAGGACAGGTTCAAGAAACAGAAAAAAACATTCAAATTATAGAAAAAATGTTTAATGAAGGCTTGATTGATAAAAGTGACCTAGGTTATATACATGGGGCTAAGGCAAGGTTATTATTTATACAAGGGAAATATACTGAATCATTAGAGCAAGATAATAAATCTATAGAAACATTCATTAAAAATGGGCTAAATCCTGATGATCTATTGCTTATGCCTCATTATCTAATTAAAATAGAAATATTAAATTATTTTGAAGAATACCAACAAGCATATGCTCAAACTAAAAAATTACTTAATTTATGTAAACATTGCAAAACTCCTGAAGCACTTGGTTGTATTTATAGTATAATGGCAAGAAGTGAGTTAGGATTAGGCATGCTAGATCAAGCTTCAGAGCATGTTAACCAGGCTATCTCCATATTTTTAGCCGATGAACGTAAGAATCCTAAAAATGCAGATTATTCAGAAGATTCAGAGCTAGCAGGAAGCTATGTAGTGCAAGGTGATATTTTATTTGCTCAAGATAACATAAAAGCAGCAATAGAGTCCTATAATAAAGCTTATACCATATATTATTACTTATATAGGGATAATCGTAAAAATGTAGCTCAGGTTAGTTATTTATATAGCCAAGGAGCAAAAGCTGCATGTAAAGCAAAAAATTTATTTAGTTATAAATTTTTTGGTAAACCACAAGTAAAGGAATTCGGAGTAGATCACCCCAATACTGTATCTATGTTTGAGTATTGTAAACAATATGATATGGATTTATGGACAAAAGGAAACTAGATTTTATATATATAGTCAATTCAGGAGAATTTGGGGCTAGGAGCGATGGAGCGACGCCTATAATTAATAGGCGAGCATTGAGCGACAACGTCCCCAATTTCTCATCAATTGACTATAGATATTTAATAATATTAATATTATTAATAATGCCCCTTAATTCATTTGCCCAGAATCAAATATCTAGCCAGGTATCTAATTTTGTTGCACCAGTTACTTATTTTGTCGATCATGTTAAACAACTAGCTTTGCTTACAAATAACTTAATTAAATATCGACAAGCAAGTATTATAGGCACCAGCGGCATGGGAAAAACCCAACTTGCTAGAATGTATTGTTATGAGAATCAAAATGACTATAAACTTATTTGGTTTATTGACTGTAATTTAGATATTAATCAAGAACTACTAAAGCTAGCCAAAGCTATTAATAGTACGGTTAATAACTCTACTAAATCTACTCTAATACCAGAAGATATTGTATTAGTACGAAAAGAAATAATGAGCTATTTATCGAGTCAAGATAAATGGTTAATAATATTTGATAATCTGAAGGTAAGTGAAAATAAGAAAATTCAGGAATTTGTTGATTGGGAAAATAATGGGCATGTTATATTTTGTTCCCAAGATAGTGAAATATTACCAAATATAGTCAAAATGACTACCCTTGCAAGAAACGACGTCAGTATTCTTGCTAACAATATTTTAGAAAATAATGATCCAAAGGTAGTAGAATTCTTGAGCGAAGAATTTGCTGGTTATCCTATCATGACAGTACAAGGGATACAATTATTAAATAATGTGAAAGGTTTAGATAAAGCCAAATATAAGGAGAAAATTCAACAATCAACAGATAGAATTAAATCGAACATTATATTAACTATCAATCAATTAAAACCAAGTGCTAGAAATTTATTAAATAAAATCTCCTTAATAAATAATCAAGGTTTTTCAAAAGAATTACTAAGTTTTATTACGGATGATCAAAGTACCATAAATGATGATATTTATCAATTGTCTAAATTTGCCTTAATATCTAATATTGACCCACAGGAAGCTAATCCGATCTTTGAAACGCATGATATTATAGTCCAAAAAATAGCAGAGATTAATGGTAGCAGGAATAATAAATCTTATTTAGAGGATATTATTACCAAATTAATGAATTATATACCAAAGAATCCAGTAAAAGCTCGTATTTTTAGAAATGCTAAAACTATACAAGAAAATTTTGAAATAATTTTAAGGAATTCAGAAAAGTATAATATAAATATATATAAAATTATGGCTCTTAATTTGCAAATAATGGTTCAATATCATAATTCTCTTAATTATTCTATTGTAGCAAAGAAGGCTATTTGGTTTAATAAAGCTGATCAGGAAGGAAAATTTAAATTATGGTTAATGAATAATGATGAAAAATATACATATATAAGGTATATGCAAACAATAGGTCTTTATCATATAAGTTATTCTAATTATAGGGCGGCAAGAGAATGTTTTATAAGAGGACAAGAAATATTTGAGAATGTTGCAGGTTATGAATCTTACAAATGGACTTTATTCTATAATTTAGCAATATGTAATATTATTTTAGGGCAGGTTCAAGAAGCCGAAAAAAACATTCAAATTATGGAAAAAATGTCTAGTGAAGGTTTAATGGATCAAAGTGAACTAAGCTATATACATATACTTAAAGCACAGTTATTATTTATACAAGGAAAGTATACTGAGTCATTAGAACAAAATAGTAAAACTATAGAAAATTTCATTAAAAATGGTCTAAGTCCTGATGATCTATTTTTTATACCTCTTTATACACTTAAAATAGAAATATTAAATTATCTTGGAAAATACCAAGAAGCATATGAGCAAGCTAAGAAATTGTATAATTTATGTAAACATTGCAAAGATCCTGAAGTACTTGGTTGTATTTATAGTGTAATGGCAAGAAGTGAGTTAGGATTAGGCATGCTAAATCAAGCCTCAGAACATGTTAACAAGGCTATCTCCATATTTCTAGTCGATGAGCGTAGAAACCCCAAAAATGCAGATTATTTGGAAGATCCAGATTTAGCTGCTATGTATGTAGTGCAAGGTGATATTCTATTTACCCAAGATAATATAAAATCAGCAATAGAATCCTATAATAAAGCTTATACCATATATTATTACTTATATAGAGATAATCGTAAAAATATGGCATATGTTAGTTATTTATATAGTCAAGGAGCTAAAGCTGCATGTAAAGCAAAAAACTTATTTAGTTATAAATTTTTTGGTAAACCGCAAGTCAAGGAGTTTGGCATAAATCATCCTAATACTGTATCTATGTTTGAGTATTGTAAACAATATGATATGGATTTATGGGCGAAAGAAAAATAGATTAAGATATGTATACTTTTCTGCTTTAAATAATAGGATTCCTTTTATAAAATGAATGAATTACAACAACAAGCATCAGACCCACAATATTCTGTTTGGGTCTCTGCCTCAGCTGGCACAGGCAAAACCAAAATCCTAACAGATAGAGTACTCAGATTACTAATTAGTGGGACTCCATTTAACAAAATCTTATGCTTAACTTTTACTAATGCAGCTGCCCTTGAAATGCAGAGTAGAATTAGAAGTAAACTTGCTAGATTTGCTGTAGATGGAACTACTAAATTGACTAAGGAGTTAGGTTTATTGCTTACTAGGGAGCCTTCAAAAAGTGAGGTACAATATACCAAGACTTTATATTACAGGCTACTAAACTCTGAAGATGGGATTAATATTTATACTATTCATGCTTTTTGTCAAAAGATGCTTAAATTATTTCCTTTAGAATCGAGTATCAATCCAGAATTTCAGATTCTTGATGATATTACAGCACAAGGGGTTATTAACAAAATAAGAAACCAAATTTATTTATATCCAACTTATAACGAGCTGATTAGTTTCTTTTTGACAAACTTCCATGAAGTAACTATCAATGATATTTTCTCTGAAATAATCCAGCAAAAGATTAAGTTTAAGAAACTATTTGCTAAGCAAGTGGATTACAAAGAACATCAAACTATTAGTTCCTGTATTCCTGGACAATTACCAAGTATTTATGGCAAGGCTCGGCAATTACTTGCAAAATACTCAATAGCTATTAACCTAGATCAAGAAATTCAACTATTTTTTCTTACTAAAGAAGGTACTAAGCGTAAGAATATGCTGTCTAAATCTATAGCAACAAACTATCCAAAATTATTGAATGAACTTGAATATATTCAAGAAAAAGTTTTTCAGTTAGAGCAACAAACTAAAATGCAAGATATGGAAAATTATTCAAATTTGTTGTGTAATTTAGCAAAAATTTTTCTTGATAAATATGAGTCCTACAAAACTGAGAACAGCTTACTGGATTATGATGATTTAATTTATTTAACCCAATTATTATTAACAGATGATACTACCAAAAATTGGGTGTCATATAAACTTGATGGTGGGATTGAGCATTTGCTTGTTGATGAAGCACAAGATACTAGCCCTGAACAATGGAGCATTATCACTGCAATTATAGCAGAGTTTTATTCTACCACTAAGCATAAAAAGAGTACTATTTTTGTCGTAGGCGATGAAAAACAGTCGATTTTTAGCTTCCAAGGAGCAAATCTTAGCTCTTTTAATTCTGTTAATGCAAATTTATGTAAAAAATTCTCTGAGGCAAATAAGAATTTCAAAAATATTACTCTTGAATGGTCATATAGGTCTACTGAAAAAATTATCGATATTGTCTATCTAATTTTACAACAAATTAAAAACACTACCCCTCAATTATTTACCTCTGAGAATCCTAAAATTTTGCCATTTCGTCAAAATGATAAAGGTATAGTAGAACTCTGGCCACTAGTTAGAGGAGAGAAAGAGACTAAATTATTTTGGCCCTTACCAGAAGAGCATAATAAATCCAAATCTGCTCAGCAAGTACTTGCGGAACAAATCGCTAATTTTATAAAAAGTCAGATAGCAAGCCAAAAAATTCTACATGCTACTAATTCTGAAGTTAAAGAATCAGATTTTATGATTTTGGTACGTAAGAGAGATGAGTTGGTTTTTGAAGTTATTAATTGTCTTAAGCAACATGGTTTACAAGTAGAAGATGTTGACCGAATCACTTTAGATAAAAGTTTATCAGTATTAGACTTAATAGCCATAGCAAAATTTGTGCTACTACCTCAAGACGATTTGAATTTGCTTAGTTTGTTAAAATCCCCAATAATCGGCATGGGTGAACAAGAACTACAGTTGCTTGCAGTTTCTCGTGGCAAAAATTCTATATGGGAATATCTGCAAAATATACCAGAATATACAAATATATATAATAAACTATGTTATTTTTTACAAATATACAAAGTTGCCAATTGTGGGAATTTTTTCTCATTGATTGTCGATTGTTGGGATATTAGAAAAATTCTAGTTGAATCTAATGGATTTGATAGCAATGATGTAATAAATGAATTGATATATTTAAGTAGCAATTATGCTAATAATATCGATAGCTCTCTGCAAAGCTTTGTTTATTGGTTTGAAAATAACAAAATTGATATTAAAAGGAACTTAGAATCGTCAAGTAAGATAAAAGTCATGACCGTCCATGCTTCTAAAGGGTTACAAGCACCGATTGTTATTCTATGTGATACTAATTCAGTGCCAACTAATAACAATAAATTTATCTGGGATCAAGATGGCAAAATGCTCTCTGTCCTCCAATCATCTAATAGCCCAGAATTTTTTAAAGCTCTCAAGGAACAGGAACAACAAAAAGAGTTACAAGAATATATCAGACTACTTTATGTGGCAATGACCAGGGCAGAAGATCATTTAGTGATATGTGGTTATCAGTTAAATAGTAATAAGCTGCCACAAAATTGTTGGTATGAGTTAGTCTCTAGAGCAATGAATATGCATGGTAAACTATATGAAAATGGAGTTATAGTTTATGAAACAACTAAAGAGTACACAGGTTACCTTCCTGGTGAAAATAAGGAGGACATTAAAGAAAGTGACAATGACCCAATAGCTGACAAGAAGTTGAGAGAATGGCTACCAAATCTTTCTGTTATTAATAAAACCACCAAAGGTGCCAAGCAAAATTATTCAGTTAATTCGCCTCTTATAGTTAATGATCATTTGGAATATGGTAGGATATTTCATAAAATTCTAGAAGATGCCGTAAAGATTAATGATTTTTCTAGTATGAACACCCATCCATTTATCGGTAAATTACCAACAATGTTACAAGAAAAAATTCACAAAAATATTGACAAGTTACTGAATAATCTAGAATTTATGGCACTTATTTCTCAAGAGCTAAAAACTGAAGTACCGATAGGGATAAATCTAAATGATGGTGTTAAGATAGGAAGGATTGATTTACTTGCCATCGATAAGGGAAAGTTAACCATTATTGATTATAAATCCGATGCTAATCCACCTAAAAATTGTCAACTAGTTAAGGAGTCTTATATTGATCAATTGAATTTTTACCGACATCTATTAGCCAAGCTGTATCCTAACAATGAAATTATTTGCAAAATTTTATGGCTAGAAGATGCCAGCTTCATGACTATTAGTTAACCGTAACGGATGAGTGTTCACGGAAAGAAAGTGAAAGTACAAAACGTCATTGCGAGAAGGCGTAGCCGACGAAGCAATTTCTAATCACTTTTTTAGATTGCTTCATCGTGCGGTTCCCGCACTCCTCGCTAATAGACGCTTGGCGACTCAGATTTTATATTTATCAATAAGAAAATAGCAAAAAAACCGTAAACGCTCACATTTTTTATTGCTTAAAGGTAAGTGAAACTTTATATTTATATAATATTTGTATTTTAATTTAACTTAAAAAGTATATCCAGACTTATGCATAATATCCTTATAGTCATAGTTTCATTATTGTTAATATCATGTTCAGAAGAAAATGATAAATCTAATAATGAAAACAAGCAACCTGATAATAAGGTCGAGGTGATTCAGACAGAGGCGGTAAAACAAGAAAATAATGACAACCCTGCTAATGATAAATTAGACATAATAGTAGATAATCAGAAAGTAGACCAGCAAGACCCTGCGACTTCAACTGATAAGGAGGAGCCTTTAGGGACAACAAATAATTCTGCAAAAGCTGAATCTGCTGATGTAAAAACTGATGCACAGGTTGCTAGCATACAACATATGCCTTATAAGCCAACGTTCAATGTTAGCCAAAATGATATAGTTCTTGGTAATGTTAAGGCAAATGTAGTGGTAGTTGAGTATTACTCTCCAACTTGTCCACATTGTGCTTATTACCATGACACAATTTTACCAAAACTTAAAGAAAAATATATTGACACTAATAAAATTGCTTACATAATTCGTGAATTTATTGGTAATAAACAGGATTTAGATGCAGCAATTTTACAGCGCTGTCAAAATAATACAGATAGTTTTCTTAAATTCCAAAGTGTAATATTGTCGCAACAAGATAAATGGGGAAGTAGTAATAGATATCGTGAATTGCTAACAAATATAGCTCAAATTGGCGGAATGTCAGCAGAAACTTATGCTAAATGTCTTAATAATAACCAGATTGTTGAAATATTACTTGCCAATACTAACCTTGCTGCTAGTGTCCCAAATTTTGTTGGCACACCTGCATTCTTTGTTAATGGCATACAGACCAGCGGCTATGATTTACAAACTATCTCTAAGACAATTGATAAAGCGTTGGAAAACTCTACTACTCACCCTATACCTAAATGATAGGAATATATACATGTGGAACAAAAAAAATTAGAAGAATTAAAAGATATTCAAGAAAGAGTTAAGAAACTTAAAACAAATAATCCTCGATGTCCTAATCTTAATCCAGAAAAACAAATTGATGCGTTTGCTATTGCATTAGATTTGGTTTCTAGCGTGATGTTGGGGTTAATTGTTGGTTTTACATTAGATAAATTGTTTCATTCTAAACCATTTTGTATTATAATATTCTTATTGATAGGAATGCTTGCAGGTTTTAGAATAATTTGGCAAAAATTAAATATAGGAAATAATGTCCCATAGTCCTTTAGATCAATTTGCAATAAAGAAACTAGTAGAAATTAACTTATTTGGTTTTGATATTAGTTTTACCAATTCCAGTTTGTATATGGTACTTGCTGGGGTTATAGCTCTGTTGTATTTTTATTTAGCTTTAAAATCAGAAAAAATTATTCCGTCTAGATTACAGCTTAGTGCTGAAATAATTTATGATATAATTACAGTGACGTTAAATCAAAATGTTGGAGAGAAGGGGCGTAAGTTCATACCATTTATTTTTACCTTGTTTATGTTTATTTTATTATGTAACTTACTTGGAATGATCCCTTACGGATTCACTGTTACTAGCCATATAGCGGTAACCTTCGCCTTAGCAATTATGATATTTTTTATGGTGACAATTATTGGTTTTATTAATCATGGTCTGCATTTTTTATCAATATTTTTACCTAAAGGTACTCCCCTGTGGTTAGCTCCGCTGATGATCGTAATAGAATTATTTGCATATTTAGCAAGACCCATAAGTTTATCTTTAAGATTAGCGGCTAACATGATGGCAGGACATGTACTATTAAAGGTGATGGCAGGATTTATAGTTTCATTAATGATTTTCTTTAAATTCTTACCAATCCCCCTAATTGTTATCCTTATTGGATTTGAAATTTTTATAGCAATACTTCAAGCTTATATATTTACAATTCTTGCTTGTGTATATTTGAATGATGCTGTAAATTCACATTAGAAATTTTTATTAGGAGTTTATATAATATGGACATAACGTCTCTAAAATTTATTGGTGTAGGTCTTATGGCTATTGGTATGCTAGGTGCCGCCATTGGTGTTGGCAATATATTCAGTGCATTGCTAACTTCAATTGCTCGTAACCCTTCAGCTGCTGAACAATTACAAAAAGTAGCATTAATTGGTGCAGGGCTTACCGAGGCTATGGGTTTATTCTCATTTGTAATTGCAATTTTGCTAATATTTATTTAAGATAACTATGCCTCAGTTTGACGTTGTTTTTTATTATTCACAAATCTTTTGGTTGGTAGTTGCTTTCAGTTTCTTATACCTTCTAGTTCATAAGTTCATCGTACCGTTAACTGAAAAAATTCTTAAGAATAGGAAAGATTATATAGATACTAATGTTGCTAGTGCAGAAGATCTTGCAGCAAAAGCTGATAGTCTGCACAAGCAATATGCTAGTAAGCTGGAAGAAACATCAAATATCGTAGAAAATATTAAGAAAGAAGCTAAAGATGCGATGGAAGCTGCTTTTTTGTCAAAAAAAAAGCAGCTCCATAATGAATTGAAAGTACAAATTGAAAATAATCGTCATGACATAGAAACAATTAATAAATCTTTTTGGCTTGATGAAAATGATGCATGTGTCAATTTAGCAAAATTATTAATTCAAAAAATTACTAATCAACAGGCTGATATAGAATTACTAAAAAAGTCTTACAAAAAGATAAAATAATGGGATAAAATGATACAATTATTTGACGAAAGATTTTGGCTGGCTATTTGCTTCCTAATTTTTGTATATTTAGTCTATAGACCGATAAAAAATATAATTTTAAAATCATTAGATGACAAAATTGTTGCTATCAAAAACCAAGTCTTAGAAGCCCAAAAGCTTAACGAAGATATGACCTTACTATTTGAAGATGCTGTAAAACAAATACAACAGATTGAGGTTCTAAGAGAAGAAATGCTCAAAGATGGCAAAGAAACTGCCAATAATCTAATTGAACAACAAAACGCAGAAATTGATAAGTTTCTAGAAAGCAAGAAACTTGAGACTATAGATTTAATGAATAGGCAGAAACTAGAAGCTTCTCAAATGCTACGGTCTGAGTTTTGCGATAAAATGGTAGAATTGGTAGCTACATATATGCAATCTACAAAAAATAATAGTATGTCAGATAGTGAAATAGCCAAAAATCTCATGGAAAATTTACCTTCTGAGAAATTTGTAAGAGGTTGAGATTTGAACTTACAAACCAGCAATTATAAATGATCGTTCACGGAAAAAAAGCTAAAGTACAAGGGGTCTAATCTAATTATATGTGGATTGCCACGACCTACTTGCGTGGTC
>JXOU01013348.1:0-17714 GCA_001014815.1 Chaoborus trivitattus | reverse complement strand
ATTTTTAATTTGATTGTGAAATAACAAAAAATAGAGACTGCGTCTGGGTTATTGATTTTATGGGAAATTTAAGGATGGTATAGGGCTAGAACACATCTGAATTTGTGTTTTCGGGCAAAACTGTTAGGACAAAAAATCAATTAACTAAATTTTATTATTTCAAAAGCTCATTAGACTCAAAAATTATTGTTGAAATCTCAAAAGACACATATATGGGTCAAAGTCGTTGGGTTGAAAATCAAATAGTCAATAAAATAAAGGGGCGAAAAAATGACCAAAAATCAAAGCAGGGCAAGGGTAGAAGTTTTTTTTACATAACATGCGAACGAGCGGAAGTAGTGGTCCTTTTTTGGTTCATTATTTTTAACCTTTTAGGCATTTTTTTACTTTAAAATTTTAGAGAAAGACATAAAAAGGGTTGTTACGTTAAAAACCAAAACAAAAAATGGCCAAAAACCATCAAAAGAGGCTCTATTGTTTATTTTCTACCCTGATTAAGCCATCATTTTGTTTTTCTGGCAATTCTTCTGTGCAAAGTGTCAACATAAGCACAAATTTTGAATTTATATAGGTACAATTTTGATTAGGTTTGAATGTTTTCTGGAGTATCAAGATAGGCAGAAAAAATAAGGCCGAAAACTAGAAGGGCTGGATGACGCAGATGGAAACAAGGAAAGCCCTATTCTCTTTTTTTTAAATGGCTTAATTTTCATTCTTTGGCCATGAAAATAATAGAAATTATTTGCTTTTTTGGCCTTATGTTATTCGGCTTTTTGAGATTTTTTGGACGAACTAAATTTCGGTCTTTACATTTGGCTTCAAAATACAAAATGAAACAAAAAATCGATTTCTGAGGCGTAGGAGTCACCATCTATCTAGGAAGAATGCCATCAAAAAATGCTTTAAATGTTTCTATCGTTTGTGTAAATAATTTAAAGTGGTAATTTTTTTATAATTTTGCAAAGTGAGCTTATTCCTATTCTCTAAAAAGGAGGGGGGTTTGTTTGTTTTAGCGTNTTTCTATCGTTTGTGTAAATAATTTAAAGTGGTAATTTTTTTATAATTTTGCAAAGTGAGCTTATTCCTATTCTCTAAAAAGGAGGGGGGTTTGTTTGTTTTAGCGTAGAGATTTATGACACAGGGGGAGGGGGATGTAAGCTACCGTGACGACATAAAATAATCTTAAAATTTCTATTTAATAACAAGAAAAATTTAATAAAATGAGGCAATTTCTAGGTCATAGCTATAGGATTGACTTTCATCATAACTCATATTTTATCGAAAAATCTTCGTAAATTACGTCATGGGGGAGAGTAGAGTTTGAAGAAGCATAACGGTATGTAACGTAGAAGGAGAGGGTGTGTAAGCTACCGTGACGTCATAAAATTATCTTAAAAATTCAATCAAATAAAACCTCAGTTTTTATAGAAAAATATAATGAAACTACACTAGAATTGATTTTTCGGCTTAGATTTGGATCGAAAAAGCTTCGTGAAGATTTTTACATTGGGGATCCTATCACTGTGGGGAGCTTGGAAATCGAGACCTTATAACAAGAGTTTAGAAATGTAAAAAAAAAAACAATTTTAACGTGACATTATTTATGGACCTCTAAGATGATTATGAAAATATACAGCTTCTTGCTAATGATTGGCCGTGTCGTCATTTTACAAGGCACGTCCAATTCTGTTATTTTATTCGAATTACTTCATAATCAGAAAATAACACTAACAACCACACGTGACAATATGTGGGAATAACAAGCTGATTAATCGACCATATAATGTAAAAGCTGATTAATAAATAAAATAAGCAACAAAGAAAAGACGAATACACCCAAAGATAGAGATGAGGGCTTGATTATTTAAAACCATTATTGAGCACTCCTAAATTGTATAAAATATTCATTAATTGTTATAGTAGAATTAATACGACAAAAAACCTTCAAACTAGTACTAAATGGCCTTCATTTTGTGTACTGTTTATATTTTTTTTTATTTATCGTCACTCACATGTTACATATACATTTTCGTGTGTATTTCTTTTAGTTTATATATAAACTGCAGTTTCAAGTTTTAACACGTTTAAAAAGGTGGAAAATATTTGAAATGTTGTTCATTCATTCTTTGCAGGAGAACGTGTCTATTTATTGATTTCATTAGATAAAATTCAGAAGAATGGAAAATATACCGTCTAAAAATATCTGATGGGCGTAAATTCTATTCTGTTCTTTTGAAAATGAAAATAAATAAACTAAACTAAACTACTACGCAGTAGCATTAATTTCATGAAAAAATAAGTACAAAAAGAGCATAGAATTTCAATGACACAAAATAAATAGGCTGAATCGGGGAAAGTCTAAAAATATTACAAAGAGATGGGTTGTTTAAGCTAAAAGTTTGCTTTTGAAGTGAAATTTCAATGTCATTAGATATGTAATATTTTCTATTTGAGGAGTTTCTAGAGTTTTTTTTTGGGCTTAGCAGAATCTTAAGAAGGTTTGATATAATTTAGGACTTTATATCTCTCGAACTAAATTTAGGTATGGGCTGTCTTAACAACCCATCAGACGTCAGGATATTAGTCAGGATTTGGCATATAATTATTACAAAATTAATATAGTAAAACAACAATTATATCCCAGTTTTATGGGAAAAATGGTCATATTTTGCCCAAAATAGATGGACCTAAAAAAAAACTGTGCTCNGAAAAATGGTCATATTTTGCCCAAAATAGATAGACCTAAAAAAAACTTGTGCCCCACAATTATGGAACATTTAAGCTTTTTTCTCAACTTAGAAAAAAAAAAAGAATTTTCATACCCAGATTACTATTATTTTTGTTTCAAAGAATAGCTCAAATATTTTTCAATAAAATGGCTTGGAAAAACATTTACTAGTTAAGACTATAGTACGTTTTTTGGTGAATATGTGTCAGCATGTTTAAAAACACAATTTGGAACAGAACGAACACAATGACGGAACAGAACAAATTTAAACAATCGTTTCAGAAATGTTTTAAATACTCAAAAATAATATTTGTATGTTGGTCTAAAAGAATATTTTTTTGTTTTTTTGGCTTCTGAGAAAATTAAGTAAAATAAAATAAAATAACTATTTTTACAATTACTTTATTGTTTGGGCAACAAAAAACAATTTGAACAATTACCATGATTGGAAAACAATTTCTGCTTTAAATTTGAAAAAAAAAATAAATAAAAAGAAGCTTTTTTTAATAATTAGCTGTTCCATAATTGTGGAGGCACTTTAATTTAAAAAAATAGTTATCTTAAGAAATAACATCACAGTTTCAAAACATTTTCATTATTTCGTAAATATGTATTTTCAATGATTAATTTAGTCTAAAACTAAACACTCAAATTAAGAATCATAATAATTTTACATAGGGTCGTCCATAAATTACGGCCAAATTCTATTTTTGACAAAGGATTGGTTCAAAAAGTCAAATATAAAAATGGCTAAACGATCCTAAAAGCCAAATTTTTCTGTTTTTTTTTTTTAATGTTATTGATTTTGTTTTAGTCTAGGCAAAACAGAGATTCTTTGAATATAGATGCTAAACATTTTATTATGTATTAAAGAAAAAATTCAAATAATCGACATGACTAGGGATCGTTTATAAATTACGTTACGCTCCTAGGGGTATGTGTGGTTTGAAGGAGTGTCTCTAAAAGGGTAAGGGTGTATAAAAAACCTGTATTTATTTAGATTTTTTTTGTTGGCATAAAATAGAATTTTTAAAGATAATTTTGTAACCTAACTGCAGCCATTAAATCTGTTTAATCACAAAAAAAATCTAAATAAAATCAGGTCCACAGTTTAAGAATTTGGATGGGAAAAAACCTACATAAATATTTTTACATGTATGGTTCAAGCATTTATCGTAACGGACAAGGGGGCTTGGAAAACGTGATGCTTGAGTAAAATGAAAACCGGGAGAGGGGGTCAAATAGAGCATTTTGGCTATTTCGACTTTTGATTTTCACAAGTGTTGAAAATTATCAATAAAATAGTGGTCCTTAAAATTTACATCCCGTTGTCATGGGAAGAGTCAAAGATTTAGTGACGCTATGTTTAAGGAGAAATATTTTTTATAACATAACTAATTTATGAAATTTAAATTAAATTGCGTTTAATTATTGAAAATAGGTCAACTTGTTTCAAAGAAATAAACAAAAAATTATCTCAGGAATTTTAGTATAAGTTTAGAAGGTCTATCAGCTTATCTTTATACTCAAAAAAATAAACAAAAATTGTTAAAAGCTGAAAATAATAATCTTTCTATTTGTATTTACTATGTATTTTTTTTCGAGATGATTTTGTTTGTTTTTATCTATAATTAAATATTTACATTTGTTAATCTTTTGATTTTGTAATCTAATTTTTTTTCTGAATTCTTTTGAATTGATTCCAAAAATTATTATCAACTCATTTAATACTTTTTTGTTCCAAGCAATTACATCCAATTAAATCTTAAATTTAATAAATGAAATTAAAAAGTCAAAAATATTATTCGTGTGCTTAATATACAACATACAAAAAGAAGAAGAAAAATAAAAATAAAAACAAAAACATATGTTTCATCAGCTGGGTGTTCTTGTTCGTTTTCATACTTGCGCACAAAGACAATTTTTAACATCTACAGTTATATTTCGTAATTTTGTAAATGTATTTGACTACGTTTACACGAGCATATGATATGATGACTCAAAAACCATATTGAAATACATATAAAAACAAAGAAATGATAAAAAAAATCAAAATGGATGATTTGTTTTGATTTTTTTCTTGCTCATTTCCTTTTCAAAAATATTTATTTACATTTTATATAACTTTTTATCAAAGAAAATAAACATTTTGTTTATTCGTCTTCATAATATTAATGTTGTTTATGTGTAAGGGAAATATTTAAAAGACTTGTTTTTTTTTTTAATATGATTATACATTAACCTACATAATTTTCTATGCTGTTTATATGTACACATACAAATTTTCAAACAAAGAAAAATCCCTTTCCTCTTATCGATCGATTCAAAATTTTCGCATAAATACATTATTTTTTTCTTTGTTATATAGGCGCATAAGTTGTCTTGTGTGTGTCCCCCTAATCATTTATGCTTCATTTTCCGTGGAAATTTCAAAAACACCAACACAGCAGCACATCATCAATAATAATTTGCGCAACATAAAATTTATATGTATAAAGTTATGCTGTGTGATGGAAGTAGAACAAAGACAATTTTCCATTTCAAATAGGCCCAAAACCCAAAAATACTTTTGTAGTAGCTGACGATCAGACACAACTCATCCATTCTTCTTTTATTGAAACACATAAATCTATGTACACTTTTTATGCTCACACACTTTAAATTAAAAATACACTCAAAAAATTAAAATCCATACAAATTGATGACCATTTCCGTTTAATTGCATTAATTTTTTTTTTCATTTAAGAATTTGAGTATTTTTTTATGTGGGGCGTGGCGAATCAGAAAGTCAATAATGGTCTCTTTTTCTTGATTAAATTGATACCTTTGAGACATTTATAAGTGACCCATATCGAACTTTGTACAAGCTGATAGAAAATAATCAATAATTACTTGTTTTTGTATGGGATGATGAAGGCGAAAAAGCTAAATGTATGCTGGTACTGAGCAGAATGAGCGGAGGACCGAATGTGGCGTAGAACGCAGGTCTGAAATGGTGATTGACTTTATGGCTGACGAAAAAAAAATGACGGAAAATATTTTGTCATAAATATTTTTTTATGGATTTGAAAAAAAGTTGATTTTTAGGTAGAAATTTATGCTACACGAAGTGACCCTTTGGGGTAAATTGTCTTTTGAATTCTAAAATATCTCAAAACAGCTGATAAATTATAAACATCGGGAATACAAAAGTGCAGAGGGAATTTCACAAGATTTGTTATTACATAGGGTGGAAAGCGGGTGCATGATAGAATTTTTAACTAATCTAGTTTTAAAAATTTATGGTTAATAATGAAGAAAATTTGGCAGAATTTCGTTCAAATCATAAATGTCAAAGTTCAGTTATTAAATACCGTCTTGGCACCAAACAAAGTAGTATTTTTTAGCACCTGAATCTTTAAAAAGAGCCCCGGAGGCCGTGGTGGTAGTCGTCAGATTTTCGAATCCTGTCATGGACAGAAAATTTTAGGAGGATAAGGGACAGTTTAACCTCCATGGGTACCTAAATAAATGAATAATATGAAGCACTTACAACAATTAGTTGGCAACTACTGGTTATTTTCGTGGTTCATATGTCAGGTTAAGACGTTGGTCCATCACTGACTGTAAAGCAGTTAGTGGCAGTAAAAACTAGCTTAGATTGGGCACCATGGGTCGAATCTAAGACCTTTGTGCAAAAAAAACTAATGGAACAGAGAATAATTCTCGTATTTTTCCTTCGAATTTCATCCATCAGCATATAAATGCGTTTAAAAAAAACTAATGGGACAGAGAATAATTCTCGTATTTTTCCTTCGAATTTCGTCCATCAGCATTTAAATGCGTTTATTTTGCATTGAAATAAGGTCATTTGCTGTTTTATGTCTTAAGATACCTGAAACAGCTTCTTGAAATAGTAATGGAGATGATAACATATTTGTTTTGCCCATTAAAAGAGCTCAACATCGATTATCTGCTGAAATTGGAATAAAGACACAAAGTCATATTTTAGGGTTATAAGTCTATTTTGGGGCACGTAAAATCGATTTGGAAGCCATGAATGTGGCTACTTCCCCATTAANTCTATTTTGGGGCACGTAAAATCGATTTGGAAAAAACGAAGCCATGAATGTGGCTACTTCCCCATTAGATGAAAAACGAAACATATGTTTCTCATCAGGTTTCTGGCCATGGGTATACGTAACGCAGCGAAAGAGGAGAGGTGGAGTTGTTCAAATGATTTGTTAGGGCGAGGGGGTTGAAAAAAAAATGTTACGTATTTTTACGGTTAAAAATTATATAATATTTTTCAAAATCTTAAGCAGCTAATCGGAAAATCTTATAGAATATAGACTATTGAATGAATTGAACCTGAAATGGTTCATGTTTAATTTGTCTCATTAATTAGTCTCATGTTTAATAAATAAATAATTTTAAGAATATTTTTTTCATAATATTTGATTGTATTACATCATCAAATATATCAAAACTGGAACAAATTAACACATAGCCATGGGCCGAAAAAATAACCTGTTTCGAACACGAATTTTGTTAATTAGAATAGAAAGTGACTACTACAACTGAAGAAAAATATAAAATGTCACCACGGGCAAGGGGCAACCTCGAAATGTAAAAAAAAAAACAAATTATAGACAAAACTTTCTTATGTTTTTGTTTTGTTTACATTACAAACATAAATTTCAAAAGAGATTCAAAATTGTTTACATATTTATCACAAATAATGTGTCTAAAAATACAGAAAATGAGTAGATCGCTATTTGTCGTCGATGAAAAACAGACACAATATCGTTTCGTTTTTATTACGTAACAAAATATTCACGGTATTTTATTATTATTATAACAACACAAATATTTATTCTTACAGTGCAATAGAATTTCAATTTGGTTTTCGAGTTTAACAAAAGAAAAAGAATGTATAAAATTAGTTGGGAGGAGGTGAGAGGAGTCATATGGTCAAATTATTCGATTTGAAAATGGTCAAAATGAAGGCTTGCATAAAATTTAGAATCAAAAAACGAAGAAAAATTTCAAGGCCAATAATTTATACATGTAGTTTAAAATACATCACTATTGTAAAGCAGATTAATATGTGTGACTCTAGGAGAGGACCAGATTAGACTGTTTTTGCATTTTTAATGTGATTTGCTCTTGTCTGACACACAATGAAAGTTTCCAAAAATAGGGTTTTTTATCTAAAAAATATTCAGGTTTTCTCCAAAAGAAATTTGAGTTTTTCCAAACAAATAAGTCATTAGGGGCCTTCCATAAATTACGTAACGCAAAAAATGACAATTTTTGGCTCCCTCTCCTCCATATAGGAGGGGGAGTCAGAACAGGGTGCAACAAAATTTCAGATCCCGTATCCTAATTAACGTAAAGCTCAAATTTTGGACCTCCCTTGAAAATATTTAGCTGCGTTACCTAATTACTTTCATAAAATACACCACCAAAATTGATAGATTCAAGATCAATAATTGAGCATAAAATATTATAATTTGAACGAAATTTTGAAAAAAATCATTTCTAACAATTTGGCGATAACCTCCTCGCATTGTAAGAGACCGTAACAAATCGCATGACCACTTCTCTCCCTTAGCTGTGTAACGTAATTTATATAAAAATATGTTTTTCCTGAAAAAAAAGTTGACTTATAAATTTTAAAACTTAAAAACCATTTTCATTTTGGAAAAAAAGTTTTTTTTTCGAAAAATCTGATATTTTTGGATGTTTTGGGTCGTAAACTGGGAAAACTATCAAAAATGCTCTAAAAAACAAAATAAACTCTAGATTTTACTGAGAAGAAACTTTCAAAATCAGATTTACCACTGAATGAAACCTGTATAGTTTCTTTTTTTAGTCAAAAATAAAACAATTCAAAGTGTTGGTCAATTTTGGAAAAAAATATAAAATATTTAATCAAAATAACAAAAATGGTAAAATTTCAAAAACCAAAAAGAAAATTGGTATGATCCTTAAGACATTTAGCGTGACGTTATTATGGGAAAGATACTTTTTGCTATTGCAATGTTTAAGTGTAAGAAGGCAGATTTTGTGTAAAACATGATAATTTTAATTCATTATTTTTATAAAAAAATTACTAAAAACCCCTCAAATTGACTATTTAGCTTTCACTACCAATAAATTTTTGCCACACCCAACAAAAAATGTGCCGTTTTGATTGCAATTTCCTCGAGACGAAAAAATATTAAAATATATATAAAAATATTTTCTTCCACGTCATTCATCGGCTGTTTTTTCTTTCCCGTTTGAAAATGTAGCCCAATGATATAGATTTTTCTATCGCGTAGTTATTATGTGTGTACTTTGATCCATGATGTAATCTCATCACTTGAACGATTTAGTTAATTTGATCTTCCACTAATAAACGAAAAAAAAGTATTCTTTCGAGGATTTCATCATATGCACGATAAACTAGTTTTTACTTTGTATATTATTTCATATATTTATTATTTTTTGTTCGTTTTCTGGTTTATGTTCAATGAAATGAGAAGAGAATTAATGTGCTCGTATATAATATACACATATGGTTGGAGAGAAGATGCTTATGATGATAATGGTTATGCTGATATGTAGTCACTATCATATGATGTGGAGAATAAATAATAATAATAATTTTAACTCAAACGAACGGGTTTACGAATTTATGGATTGATAATGGGGTACCTGGCTTTTTACATAAAAAAAACAATAGAAATCAAAAAGACCAAAACTGAAAACTCGAAAGGCAAAAANTAATTTTAACTCAAACGAACGGGTTTACGAATTTATGGATTGATAATGGGGTACCTGGCTTTTTACATAAAAAAAAATAATAGAAATCAAAAAGGCCAAAACTCGAAAGGCAAAATNAAAATAAAAAGCCGACTAACCCAAAAAGCTGACGATAGTATGGCATATTCCTATACATTAGGGATTAGGCCGAAAATAAAAAAAAGGCGAATATATATGGGTCAAAAATGGCAAAGTAAGCCAAGCGAACGCGAGCGAAGCATCACTTTTCCATTTTTGGCCAATGCCTGTGTATTCGTCTTTTTGAGTTATTCTCATTTTTTTCGGCCCTTTGAGCATTTTTATTTTCTGCTTTTCTCGTTTTTTCGTTATAGAATCCTGCTAGAAGCTGAACTATATACAGCCCACAATGCTTAAATAACAATTTTTTTTATGCAAAAATTGATTTTTAGGCTCGCTATTTTACTGAAGTATTTTTAAGGCTATGCTTAATTTTTTAAAGAGTTCTATAAACTTGTCTAAAAGGGTGTTCAAATAAATATCCCAAATTAAGCATAATCTAAACCAAAATAAACATAAATTAATTTTACAGGTTTTAAAATGTGTCTACTATCGATTCCCAAAATTTCTTTTTGCAATATTTTGTAAAATTTTGTATCACATCATAGACAAATTACCGTTCAATAAATCAATAAAAGACTCCCGTTGACCGTAACCAAACAAGTAGAAAGCAAGCAAATGCAGAAAATAAAAGAAATAGAGGTACTTCTTGATGATTATACCCCTTTTTTAAAGTGCAATTGTAGAAACATTAGAAAAAATCAAATAATTGGATGCTGGCATGAAATTCTCTACTCATGCAATCTTCGATTTTTTACATAATTTTAACATTTTTTTTTTCATTCCGCTATTTAATCATGACGATAACGAATCGTAGAGAATAAATTCAAAGAATCAATTAAATTCAATTAGGAGGATCTTTCAAACAAACTCGTTGACCTTCTTTTTTCCATAATACTCAGCACGGCTCAAAAATCGAGTCAGATATTAGATCTAAAAATTTATAGAAGATAAAAAAAAATACGTCGTCACAAATCTGGACTGTTAATTCAATTATGTTTCGTAACTGTTTACCTTGAAATGATTTGAATAATTTAGGAATGGAATTGTAAATTGGAATTCACTTGTATAGGTAGGAAAAACAATGGAAATTCCACATTAATTGCGAAACGGCATTGCAGTGTAATTGCGGCCATTTACCAATTTTGTTTTTGGAGCTTTTATAATTTTATATAGGTTATAATGGGCTGGCAAATAAAGAGTAAAGGGCAAATAGGGTAACTGTTATAATTTTTAAATTAAAAAAATAAAGACATTTGCCTTCTAATGACCTTGGACCTCACACTACAACCACAATTCATAGACTGAAATTTTCGATGTATTGTTTTACATATTTAGGGTTAAAAAAGCCTTTAAACGACCCTGAACTTTGCCATATTTGCAACCAACCATTTCATGTAGCTCTAAACAATCTACTAATGACCTTGGACATTAAGTTTTTCAATTTGACCAATAATCAAGCGAAAAATTACTCATTCAATGAATTATTCAAGTACAAGTTCACGGTGAAAAATGTAATTTTTCGCTTTCATTCAAGTTGATTCATAAATCATAAAAGAATAATTACCTGGTACATGGCCGTTCTTGGTAAATCCAGGCACACGGCGCAACATAGAATGCCACCCAAACGAAGTTCAAGCTTTTCAACTTTCTGAATTGATTTTTGATTTGGTTTCTTTCGTTTTATATCTGGTTCATCGTCTTCATTATGTTGGGGTTTTGCTCTTTTGCACTCTGGAGGGGGTGAGACTGCGGCTGAGGATGCGGATGTGGAAGCAACTGACAAGGACTGAGGAGAAGATGTTGTGGATGTTGGAACTGGAGGAGGGGACGATTGCAAATGGCTCTCAACATGGATTTCAGCCGTAATTTGATTCATCGAATTCAAATTAACGATATGACTTGACGAGGCCACCGTTTCGACTAAACTATCCGCCATTACAAAAATTTAATTTCCTTTCTCTTAATAATATTTATTTTATTTAAATAATCCAACTATTAAATAACAAAATGACGTTTTTTTTTCCTTTCTTCTTCGGTTGAAAAGAATTTACAGGAAAAAATGTTTTAAATTCACAAAATTTTCACTCTTCACCACCAATAATTTTTTTTTATTAATCCTTTTTATAGAATAGATAAATTACTATAAAAAAATTGAATAAATTAATTCCTTTTTCTTGATTTTTATTTCATAAACTGACCAAAACACAACTACGCAGTTCAAAAGCTCGATCAGAAATGACGTTTTTGATTTTGATTCTTTTGATGCATGTATGAGTTTATCATATGTATAAATACACATATACCATATACCGAATTTATCAGGGGGATGGCAGCTTCATCGAATGTTTTAAAAGGGTCTGGAATGTACACGAATGTTATTTCTTCATAGGGCCTGATAATTATACGCATTTCAATGTTTATTAAAAAATTCTTTGTTTGAATTCTAGGATAATTAAACATGAAAATTAAATGCAAGTCCATCAAGAATAGATTGTATAAGCTTTTAGCTACGTATCCAAAAATAAATATTTATCTGTATGACCTATAATTGAGCTGAAGTTTAATTTTTTGTATTTTCTTGAGGAAAAAGAATCCTGTCATTTATGGATAAGGATCTAATAAAACTGTTGCCATTTATTGTTCTGCATTACATTTGATCAATCGACTACTAAGTTAGGTAAAAATTGATACATTATTAAGAGCAGGTAATTGATTTTAAGAAAAACACTAAAAGTGAAAATTTTGTCTTAGATTACACGAAACCTATCTGCTTTTCGAATTTTGAAAAGAATATGAGGCAAAAATCAAATTTTAGAGTCCTATTTTGTAATTTATTGACGTTAGGGCTAATATTTTGGGAAAGTGATACTATTGGCTTATAGACTTTGAGACTGCAGTTTCGTAATTTTTGGATTTAGGGGTCGTCCATAAATTACGTCAGACTCCTAGGGGTGAGGGTTTGATTAAGCATGACGGTCGCTACCATGACGTCAAGAATAATATTAAAATTTATATTTCTACGTTATAGCTTAAAAATTGACTGAAAATTACTTTGAAACTATATGNAATATTAAAATTTATATTTCTACGTTATAGCTCAAAAATTTACTGAAAATTACATATAGATGTATATTCTATATAGGATTGACTTGCATTGTAACTCAAATTTGGATGGAAAAAAATTCAAATATATTTTTAACATAGAGGTCTGACATTGAGCGTGACGTAATTATGGAGGGAGGGGGTTTGGAAAATATGACGACATGAGGCAAAACGAGAATAGGAGTAAAAAGTGCAGTTTTTGCGTGACGTAATACAGCATATAAATATGACGGCCCCTTACATATTTGTATTTTCTGGAAGGGTTTTAGTTTTAGAGTAGCATTGGCTTTTCTGTAGCTGAGTTTATTTAGCGAAGGGAATGGGCTAAATATAAAATGATTTTGCACTACGTAATTAATGAACAATCCATTATAAATAATCATGATGTTTATAAGAACTTATTAGGATATATGAAATACAGATGAAGTATTATTAAAAAATGTTATCATCAAATTCGACTATTTCACCATTTTTTAATTAGTCGGCCGTCCATAAATTACTTGATGCAAAAATATATTTTTTTGGCCACCTCCTGTAACAGGGTGTTACAAAACCTAATAACACCGTCCCCTAGCCTAGATTACGTAGAACATAGAGTTTTCAAAGACATTTCTAATTTTTTTTTTTAAATAAAATTGTCAATGATTTAAAAAATATACTTGTAAATCAAAAACAAAAATGTCAAAACGGTTAAAACCTGTTTGATTATACCAAAATTTAAATTCCTATTTTTTAAATGAATTTTTATGTTTATAAAATTTTAAAACGATATTTTGCAAAATATTAAGAAAAGCTTTACGTAACCATTTGATCATACACCCGCGTTCCATCCCTTCCTTCTTAGATGCATTACGTAATTTATGGACTTGGAAGGTATTACAAAAAATCTAAATTCTATCAAGATGGATAGTAAAAGCAACTAGCCATTTCATGCTAAACATAAAGATTTACATTTTTAACATTTTTCTAATTAAAAAAAATAAATCAAAATCACAAATTTTCAATGTGGACGTAACACAGGAAACATTTTATTTTCTTCTATTTGTGTCCAATAAAATAAAAATATTATGTGTACACATAAAAGCTATTTTACTTAAAATTCAGAAATGACCAAAAAATCAACTTTTATTTCGCTTTTTTCATTTTCTCTTTTCTATTTCTGGCGGCCGCCTTCAATTTTGTAACAATTGCTAGGAATATAGCAAAACCAAATCCAAAAACAATAAACGCAGCAAATCCTACAACAGCATAGAATAAATATGGATAATCGCCCATAACTGTTTTAGCCAAATTGGGAGCATCTTTCAGCATTTTAACAGAAATATCAACTAAATTATCGAATGGTGATGGAGGCACTGGAACTTTTTGTGGCGTGGCATTCTTGTACCATTCCTGGGCGAATGAGACGAACGATTTTACGTCGTACTTCTTGATTTCATATTTGTAATATTTTCCTTGTCTTAGGCTAAAATTAAAAAAAGAAACAGTTTTGTTTGGGTAAATTTTGATAATTAATTAAAATTAAAACAAAAAAAACAATTTTTTTTGACAATCTCTATAGTTTTAGAAAATGATTTTGACAATTTGACAATTTTGACAAATTCAGACAATTTTTGACAATGTTTGAAATGTTTTGAAGGAAAGTTAAATTAAATTTTTTTTTGACAATTTATAAAATATCGATATTTTAAAATTTTTCTGAGTTTGCNCAGACAATTTTTGACAATGTTTGAAATGTTTTAAAGGAATGTTAAATTAATTTTTTGACAATTTATAAAAGTCGATATTTTAAAAATTTTCTGAGTTTGCCAATTTTTATACAAATTTGTGACAATTTCTAACAATTATTGACTATTTTTGTCATAATTTTGCAATTTTAACGATTTGAACTACATATTTGTAGATTTTTTTACAATTTATTACAATATTGACAAAATTACTAAAAGTTTTTTTTATTTTAAATATCGGTTTGATTGAATTGATATACTGATGCAACAAACTAGAAGTTATTTATAACCTTTTGACCTGGTTCCAAAATAGTAAATATTGATTCATATGGGTCGACACGATTGAAAATGCATAGCAAAAAGCTATATAGTATCCTTCCAAAAGTGACCGTCCGTCCGCAAATTTGCTTACCCCATGGCGGACGTATCTTTCATCCGATCTTTGCACAAATAGGTAAATAGGTACGCGTAGTGAAACTACAGTGCAAGTTCGAAGATGAGCTATGAGGATCCAAAAATGGCGGCAGACCTTCATTTTTAGTGTTTTTCTTAAAGCTGATGCCCTTACCTTACTAATGCTTAGATCTTTATCAAGCTTGACTATATTTGATTTATTAGACCAATGGCAAAATCATGGAAGATTTTTCTTATGAGATCTCAAAAATAGCAGCCAACTTTCCTCAAAAAAAAAATTGATTTGGAACAAACTTTATAAACTTGTAGTGTTAAATAAAATAGTTCAATTAAATAGTTGTCCCAAAAAATGAGTCCTCAAAGTCAAGAAATGACTAAATGGGAGCCGAAGCAGATTTCATTTTTCACTAAAAGTGAAAGTCTGCCACCGGTTTTGGATTCTTATAATTCATCTTCGAACTTGAACTACAACTTTATTACACCTATCTATACACCAATTTGTGTTAAGATCAGATAAAAACTACGCTCAGTATCGTGTGCGAAATTTCAAAAAATGTAGATTTTTCAAAAAATCTTGATTTTTCAAAAAGTCTTGATTTTCCAAAAATTTTAGAATTGTTAAAATTAAATTTTCAGAATTTTGTAACTCCTAGAATTACTACAATTCCTAAAAATCTCAGGATCAATAGAATTTAATGAATACTCAGAAATCCTCCAATTTCTAGAATACCTAGAATTTATCAACAAATCTAGGAATTCTTTAATTACTAAGATTTCCAAGAGTTTCAGATTTTTTAGAAAATATTTGGGTACACATAAAAATATCAATTTAATTCAAATTTGTTAGTTATTAAGGATACATTTACTATTGGATACGTGGCAAAAAGCTTACAATCCATTCTTGGATTTGCATTGTTTTTTTTTTTAAACAATGAGTTTTCAATATTGGAACTAACTAGTTTGTGGAATACTTTGAGCAAATATTTATTTCTTTGAAAATATAGTTAAAGGTCTCAGAACCGAAATTGGTAAATCTACGGACTTGGGGGCTAATTTTTTGGTACTAGATGCAAACTAGACAGTCATTTATTTGAAAAAATGGCCATCTCAAAATATGTTTAGGTATTCAATTTTGAGCCTTTGACATCAATGCCATTTATCAAAACTTGATGGGGCAGCGGGGCAGTACATATTCTAAAATATTGGAGACCCAATTTAAAAAAGTTTGTTACAGTTGATTGACATTGAATTTAGTGATACATAATATGTACTTACAACATAAACTCTGGGACACCTTTCACCCCAAATCGATTAGCAGTGTCCATACCTTGTCCTCCTTTATCAATTCTAGCTACATTCAGTCGAGTTTTCAAACTTGAGCCAACAGACTCCCAGACCGCTGTCAATCGCTGACAATCTACACAATTTGATGTATAAAACATTATAAACCAGTCTCCAGTTGTAGCACCAGAAGAAGCTTGAGTTAAATGCTCAAAATTGACATCGGATAGCTCCTTAACAATTGGCTCGCGATTATCATAAAATTTGTGTAGAATAGCTTCCCCATCTATATGTACATCGTATAAAAGCGGAACACCATGTCTGAAGAACACAAGTGCAGGCTCTTTTGTAGGACTATAGAGGCGTACCATACTACTTCCCGAAGCTAAGATTACATTAGCTGTCAAATGTTCTTCAATATCCTTCTGAGACTTTACTAGCTGCTCTTCAAATTTGTCACATTCATCACAATTCTTTTTGGCTAGAAAAAAGGATAGTAATAATAAGAAAAGCTAAATAAAATCAACAGGTGTGCTTACAAAATAAAACGATGAGATACTTTTCACTATGGAATAATTGTACGAGCTCATTATCAGTCACTCTATTTAGAGAACTTGAGACATTTATCACAGTAGTAAGTAATAAAACGGAACAAAACTGAATCAATAAATTAATATTCAACATTTTAATAGGATTTAAAACCATTTTAATTGATCAAAAACTAAAAATGTAAATGTTGCAAATATGACATCGCCGGCTTATTATATAGTAAATTCGTATAAAGTTTATAGGTTTATGATTGATTTATCTCGATTTTTTGACGGATTGAGGTGACTGGGCACTGAGGTCTTCTTGACCCTTTCTCTTAAGTCGTGGGTACTAATAATGAAACACAGTGTAATATGAAATAGGATTCTTTTTAGGACTTATTTTATAATGCAATTTAGTCAATATAGTCATTGCATAAAGAAGAGGCACGCAGCGGACACGTCAGTTTTTTTTTTAAATTCGCCACACCCGAATTGGAAATTGATACCGCGCAATATCTCATCTCGGATGTTGGACAAANTGCATAAAGAAGAGGCACCCAGCGGACACGTCAGTTTTTTTTTTAAATTCGCCACACCCGAATTGGAAATTGATACCGCGCGATATCTCATCTCGGATGTTGGACAAAAATGAAAAAATGCATGATTTCAGCGCTACTATGAGAGTCTGCGGGATAAAGTTGGAATAACCTGCGTGAATTTGCGGGTNCCATTTTTATTTCTACATGGCGAATCAGGGTCAGCGTGGCCAAGTGTACGGAAAATTCCGTACATATACGGATAAATGTCCATTGTACGGAATGTACGGATCCGTCGACGGAATTCTCAATTTTTATATTAAAATATTCTAAAAATAAACAAAAATGCAAATTTTAAGAAACCAGAATGCACNTATGAATAATAAAACATTGATGAAAGACGAGGAAAAAATGTAGCGATGAAATTAGTGATGAGATAAAAACAAGAAAATCTAATAACTTGAACAATATTGAACTTATGCTTCATGTCCATAGGTTGTTTTATTGAAAGTGTAAACATTCA
>JXOU01013296.1:0-13429 GCA_001014815.1 Chaoborus trivitattus | reverse complement strand
TCTGTCAGCTAACTTAAAAATAGCAATATGATATTCATTTGTATACATGAAGCACAGATGGCGTAGTAACCAATGAAACTTTTTAAATTTGTGTTTTTGGGATCCCACAGCATATTTAAGCTTAAATTTCAATATTGTTTTTGGTTTTTTAGTATTTTTTTTAAAAAAAGTATTCTACCATTTATGCGATCACATAAAAATATTGTCATATATTGTTCTGCTACTCGTTTGATTAATCAGACTAAAAATCTTTGTAAAAATTTAAGCATTTTTAAAAGCAAGGCTTGATTTAAAGAAAATTACTAAAAGTGAAAGTATGGTGTCATTGATGGATCCTCATAACCCATTTTTGAATTTTATCAGTTTTTTTTAATAAAAATTGGAGACAATTCAAAATCAAAAAATTAAAAAATTTGCCGAGGCCCAATTAGGTTATTTTTGACTGCTAAGGCTTATATTCTAGGTTTCAATTCTTTAAAGTTTCGTCATGTTTTAAATTATTTTCTTTTTATTTGTCATTAGGACCTTCATTTCAGGCTCTCCCTTCAGTTCTGAACTAAAAATAGGAACACTAATAAATTTGCATTTATATATTTTCGATTCTAAACCCCGCTTGAAATGTATAAGCAAAATATTTTATTCAGTATGATTTGTTTATTTAAAAAATGGTATGGAAAATGTTTCTTTTTTTAAAATTGCATTTTTCGCTGTAAATATTTTCAAATACAGTTTTTTTGCGGAAAACGTATAAAAGGGTTTTGAAATGTTTACACAGACATAAAAGCAAGATAGAAATGAATGAGAGATTCCAGGCATTCTTCTTGCTATGTAAATAAATATATTTAGCTTTTTTTGCGTATTTAAATGGATTTATATTTGGCAATTTGAGAATAATTTAATCAGATTTTAAAGCTTTGCAGATGGTTGGTTTGTTTATTTTTACCAAGAAGCTCATGCATTGATAATATGTGAGCTCTTTATATTCAATCGACTTACTTTTTTCATCTTTTTGTTTGCTGAAAACTTATTTTCTATACGTTTTGAGATATTTTAAACAATTAAATGTTTTGATTTCACTTTTCATATTTTCAAGTTTTGCTTTTTGACTTAACGATAGCAAAAGAAAATTTTCACGCGAAATTAGTTTTAACATATCCTTCTAAAAGTGACTTTAAGAATGGAGCGTCCTGGAGTATGTTTCACTGATCATAATCTCCCAATCAAAAAGCTGAACGTCCGTCCGTCAAAATTTTATGTCCACCTACAGGTCGCAATTTCGATCCGAAAATCTACAAATATACCATAAATATTCAAATGTGGCAGCAGACTTCAATTTTTAGTGTTTTTCTATNCGATCCGAAAATCTACAAATATACCATAAATAATTAAAAGTGGCAGCAGACTTCAATTTTTGTTTTTCTATTTTTGCTTCGATTCTTACCAAATTTTGATATGATTGATCAAGTGAATGGCAAAAAATCATGAGGCTCCAAAAATGGCAGCATACTATGCTCCCGAAAAAAGTAATAGTTCCAAAAATTACGAAATTTCGCAGACATAATGCTTAGGGTTAGACTATACTCTTATGACTCCTAACGGCCAAAAATTGGTCTAATGGGAGCCTAGGCAAATTTTATTTTTTTTGATTTTTTTTAATTGGTAGTAGGATAGGTTTAACTTTAAAGTAAACTAAGATTATTTATTTAACGACCAAACCAGCTAAAAACTTGTAATTTTTTACACTTTGAAAAATAGGTAAACATAATTTGCAGTTGAACATAATGCTACCGGTTTACTCTACCCTAAATGATTTACTGAATCATTTATTCTTGAAAACCTTTGACTTGATACAGGACCAATAAAACAAAAAATATATGGCAAAATGTCAAAATTTGATAAATTGTCTGACTGATATTTTATTTATTTTATCATCTCAAAGCTTATATGTACAATAAAAATCCCACATAAATATTCAAGAAAGTTGAAATTGATTTTTAGTTATAAAAATGTATTAGTTGGTATATTATTGCAAACAAAAATGCCGTTTTATTGTTTATGTGTATGTCACATGATATTTTGCATCCAAAAATACAAATTTGCATCAATAACAAGTAACAAGGTGTGTATTTTTAATGCGAATAAACACAGTCATCATTTGTTTTTGGCAAAGAAAACCGTAAATTGGAGATTATTTTTAAAAATTTGAGAAAAAATAATTTTACAGCATTTTTTTTAACAGTAAATGGCCGTTATTCTACATGAATGTCTCCTAGAAGATAAAAAATATTTTTTGATCAATCGAATAATTTAAATAAAATAATCGTTCTTCATTAATACAAAAATTAAAAAAAGGCCGTGGAGCTTTAAAGAATTTAAGACGTTTGACGGAGCATAGTTTTTAGTGCTTTTTACAGTCTGTAAAAGTTTTTAATGCGAATTTTCTTCCCTTGTAAGTAATTAAAAATTAATTTTGCTAACTTTTTATAGGTATTATACCATTATGCCGAAACAAAATAAGGTCGACAAAATAGGCAAAAACACTAAGGATTGGCCGAAAATTAAAAAAAAAACAAAAAAAAAGTCCGAATGACTCAAAAGCCGAATATAGCAAGTGAGAGTAAAGGCTTACTTTTATTGGCCTTTCTAGATCATTTTTAAAAAAGATTTTTTAGACATTTTTAGACGCCGTCTGAATTTTTTATAATCCCTCCTCTTAGGCCTTAGGTCATTTATGAACGGTTCCTGAATACCATTAATGGGCACTCCACATCAACGAAGAAAAAAGTTTCCTAAGCAAAAAATTCAAGTAATTTTTTTTTTCTGCGTCATCATTTTTATCTTCTTCGTTTCGTTACATAAAAAAGCTAAAAAGAAGAAAATTATATTAAAATAGCTAAATTTTTATTATATGCTGCATTATTCATTTGTTTACGTTGTTTTGTTTACGTATAATATGCTGCAATGTAATAAATTCCATATGATACTACATTAAATGCAAGTAAAGGCAACATTTTGTTTTTTTTTCTTATTCTCTCTCATTATATTTTATATCGTAAGTGCAAGGCTGTTTTCAAGGTTGTTTGCATTGAATAACATTTTGTTCAGTTTTCTATAATTTATTGAGCTAAATTTTAATCATTTTATATATTTTATGGCATCATCACGTACATAGAAATGATACACGAAGACAAATTATTTTTTTTTTTGTTGCTACCATTTGTTCAAACATCTCAAAATATTTGCTTTATGTCTAATTCAGAATTTACTGTTTTCGACTAGTTGTAAGCAGTTTTATGCGCTAAAAATTATCATTTTGTAGAAAAGATTTAACGTTCTATGTGTGAACTTTTTTTACATTATTAGTTGTAATTTTTGTATAAAAATTAAATTTTTCTATAAAACAGCACAATGTGTTGAAAACATCACATTCAAATAAAGAAGACTGTTTTATTATGTATTAGCGATTATGCTGGCAAAAATAAAACAGTTTTGTGCATAGAAGTTGTCATTTAATAATTATAATTAAATGCAAATTCAGCGCTCAAAAATATGTGCATCAAAATATCAATCCCATTATAAATTCGATACAAAATTAAATTGGCGCATACTGAAAATGAACGTGCGCATGATGAGATGAGTTTAAAAAAATGACTGTAAAATTGCAATATCCAATCGGACACTTAAAAAACGGAATGTTGTGCGTATAATAAAAATTTGGGACACACATCTAGGAACGCAAACTAAGCGCTCAATAAATATTATGTGCATTAAAATTCTGAAACCAAGTTAAATCAAGCGCATGATAAGAAAGCATGCGTATAGTATAAAACAAACGCAAAAATTCCAATATCTAATAGAACATATTAAAAAAATTAGGTGGAGTGAAATTATGCGCATGATAAAAATTTGTTGCACTCAAAAATTTGGAGCACACGAAAGTTTGAGGCACAATCAATATACATTATAATAAAATCGAATTGAAGATAATCTGATGTACACACAATTTAGTATGCTTACAAAATTAAGCGCAAAGAAAATCTAGCGCATACAGAATCTAGCACATAATATGTCTACAAAAAGAGCCGCATAAAAATGTAGCATATAATATGTCTACAAAATCAAGCGCATACAAAATCTAGCACATAAAGGGATCTAGCACAAATAGGATCATAAAAGTCTTGACGTGCAATTTAAATTAGGTGCATTGGCTCGTTTCTTAGTGCGCTNATACAAAATCTAGCACATAAAGGGATCTAGCACAAATAGGATCATAAAAGTCTTGACGTGCAATTTAAATTTTTTAGTGTGCTGGATTTGTATGGTATAACAATTAAAAAAAAAACGAGAAACGTGAAAACAAAAAGCTAGGGCACATAATAAATTGATCGTATACTAGAACCTTGCGCATAAATAAACAGATGTAAAAAAATTAAAAACAATTTTAGGCATAGAAGTAGTAATTTAATAATTATAATTATAATTAAATGCAAATTTAGCGCTCACAAATATGTGTATCAAAATATCAAGCGCATTATATATTCGATACAAAATTAAATCGGTGCATAATGAAAATAAACTTGCGCATCATAAGAAAGCTAAAGAAAAGTTTTAAAAAAACTACTGTAAAATGGCAATATCAAAGAATTATGACACACATCTAGTAACGCAAACTAAGCGCTCATTAAACATTATACGCATTAAAATTCTGAAACCGACTTAAATCAAGAGCATGATAAGAAGCATGCGCATAGTTTAAAACAAACGCAAAAATTGCAACATTAAACCGAACACATTAAAAAAGATAGTGGCACAATCAATATAGATTATAATAAAACCGAATTAGAAAAAATCTTATGTAATACAATTTAATATGCTTACAAAATCAAGCGCATACAACATGCAGTGTATAATATGGCTACAAAATTAAGCGCATACCAAATCTAGCACAAATAGAATTCTCAGTGCGCTGAATTCGTATGATACAGCATATAAATCTAAAAAAAAACGTGAAAACAAAAAAATAAAGCACGTAATAAAAATAAGCGCATACTTGAACCTTGCGCATAAAAAAAACGAGGTAAGCAATACTAGGCTAAAAATGGCAAGTTCAAAATCAAATCTGCTGGTTTAACTACAATACTTAGAAGCAAATAAAACTCCTCTTGTTTTTTTTATAGAAAGCAAAAACTAATTCCAATTTCAAATGATGGGCAGGAATTTTCTGCTTCAAAACAGAAACGATTAAAAATTCTCTCTTTTAAAAGCATGCTGCGTTTTCTAAGAAATATGAAAAAAATAATTAAATGAAAACATATGATGTGATTTATGCTGCTTGAGCTTGAGGATATTTTGATATAATATTTATTATTATTTTTATGAAAAGGATTCAATGCAAATTTATGTCAATTTAAAATTATTATCATTTCTGAAATAAACAATTGCAAATTTCTTGGGAATTAATTTTTTCTACTTCAGAGTTGAAATTTGAAGTTGAGATTCAAACGTTCTCATATCATCAACAGACGTTGTTTATTTTTCTACCGTAATATTTGTCTTAAAAACATATTTTAAACGTGATTTTTTTTCTCTTCTGCTGTTTTATACAAAAAATAGTCTGAAATTACGGGAAAATACAGAAAAGAATCAAAACAATAAACAAGTGTCTGATAAGTTATGAACAAGGTACAAAGTATTGCGATATCACGGTAATTTTTTGCTTTCTATTTCATGTTATCGCTTTTGAACTGGAAAGATAACAATGTGTAAAAGTTTATCTAGTTGTAATGCACAAAGAAACTGAATTAAAAATTTAATGCGAAAAAAAGTTATTCCTATTTTTTCTTATTTGGCCTAACAAAATTTTTAAATTTGGTTTTTTGGGGACATGAAATTTAAACCTGACAAAATTATGTGACTGAACTAAAGCAAAAGCTAAACAATATCAATTTAATCCTAACTTTTTGGTGCTTGGTGCCTGCTGCTTGGTACCTGGTAATTGATTCTTGGTACTTGGTCATGTCATTGATACTTGGTACCTTGTTATTGATACTTGATACCTGCTTCTTGGTATTTGGTACTTGGTACTTGATATTTGATGTTTGGTGCTGGGTACTTGGAAATATGTACTTGGTTCTTGGTTCTTGGTACTTTGTACTTGGTACTTGATATTTGGTGCTTGGTACTTGGAAGATGTACTTGGTTCTTTGTACTTGGTACTTGAAACTTGATACTTGGTACTTGGTAATGGTACTTAGGTATTGGTTCTTGGTTCTTGGTACTTGGTACCTGGTACTTGGTAATTGGAACTTGGTAATTGGAACTTGGTAATTTGTATATGGTAATTGGTACTTCGCAATTGGTAGCTGGTACTTGATACATTTTTAGGACGAGAGAACATGATCACTGGTACCTGATGCTTTTACAAAAATTAACTGGTACTTGTTACTTGGAGCTTGATGCTTGCATATTAGTACCAATATCTATTTTTGTAGCTTAATTTTTGTATTGCCACTAAGTCTACCCNTGCTTGCATATTAGTACCAATATCTATTTTTGGAGCTTAATTTTTGTATTGCTACTAAGTTTGTATATAAATTTAATAAATTCAGAAGTAGTAGACCATTAAATTGTGCTTCCTATTTGTAAAATAGATCCCAAACTAATTTGAAAAAGCAAAAATAAATATGATGAGCACAAAATTCACCATTACTAGTTTATAACACTATAGGGTAGATAAACACTATAGGGTAGATAAACACAATAGGGTAGATAAAGATAAGGAACAGGTACCATATAGTAACAAGCGTATCTATTTACAATGTAAATAAATATGCTTGTTACTATAAGGTACCTGTTACTAATTGAGCATCTACCCTATTCAGTGATAATTTCTACACATAGAATTTCCGACTAATTTTTGATAATTATAATTTTACATGGAATTTTCAGCTTCCAAATGCAATATCACACATTAATTTAAAACATTGTGTCATCATTCATCGACATGCAGCTTCTCCATAATTTTTTCGTAATATTTACCAACCGTTAATTATCAAAATTAGCAAATTTAGCAAGAAAAATTCAACACTGATATAATGTGACGACGCCGCCAACAATTTTGAGAGTATTTTGCATCACTTGTTAGCAAATTGGTAATAATTTTCTGTTTTTGTTTGCAAATTTTATTTATTATGGAATTTGTTCCGTAATCCGTCAGCATAAAAACATTTGAATCGCATCAAAAATTGAATCAAAATCACTCAACAAAAAAATCTTAAAATAATTTTTCATAAATTATGTTTGAACGCGCACCGCGTTCTTTCTATTTTTATTGAAAAGATAAACACGTCTATGAAATTTATTTAGGGCATATGGAAATTAAATACTTATAAACACTCTTTTAATTTTTAACATAAAATATGTTGCAAAATTTTCTGGTGGGTAAATTTATATAAATAAATATAGAATGAGAACTTATAATGTTTTTTTTTGTAGTATTTGAGAATTATAAATTGGTACATAATAACTGGTATTATGTACGTGGTACCTGATATATAGTTCTTTTTTGGAACCGTTTATGGTATTTTGTACCTGATACTTTGTTCTTTGTACCTGGTACTTTGTACTTTGTACTTGGTACTTTGTACCTGGTACTTAGTACCTAGTACTTTTTATCTGTCCCTGGTATTTAGTACCTGATACTTGATCCCTGATGATTTTCACTTGGTACATGAGCCTGGTATTTTGTGCCTGTTGCTTGGTACCTGTAACTTGGTATCTGATACTTTGTACCTGATAACTTGTACATGATACTTTGTACATGATACTTGGTATCTGGTACTTGGTAACTGATTCTTTGTACCTGGTACTTGGTATCTTAAACTTAGTAAAAGATACAGGTTTTTGGTACCTTTTAATTGGTACTTAGAACCTAGTAATTGGTACATAGTAATTTGTTCCTGGTACTTGGTACCTGATGTTTTAAATCTGGTACTTGGTAGCTGGTTCTTGGTTCCTGATATTTAGTACCTGATACTTTTTACCTGGTACTTTTTATCTGTACCTAGCACTAGGTACTTGATACCTGGTACTTTGTACCTGTTACTTTTTACCTGTTACTCGGTACTTGATAATTGGTACCTGATAATTGGTACCTGATACTTTGTACCTGGTACTTGGTATCTGATACTTAGTAAAAGGTACGGGTTTTTGGGGTACCTTTTAATTGATTCTGGGTACCTAGTAATTGATACCTGGCTTTGTATCTGGTACTTTGGTACCTGTAACTTTGTATCTGGTACTTTGTACCTAATAATTTGTACATGATACTTGGTATCTGGTACTTGGTTCCTGATACTTGGTACCTGATTATTTGTACCTGGTACTTGGTNGTACTTGGTTCCTGATACTTGGTACCTGATTCTTTGTACCCGGTACTTGGTATCTTATACTTAGTGAAAGATACAGGTTTTGGTACCTTTTAATTGGTGCTTAGTACCTAGTAATTGGTACCTAGTATTTTGTGCCTTGTACTTGGTACCTGATACTTTATGGTAGCAGGTACTTGGTGTCTGATATTTAGTACCTTATACTTTATACCTGGTACTTTTTATCTGCACCTTGTACTCAAGGTACCAGGTTCAGATAAGATACTTGGTACTTGATACCTTTGTGTTTGGCACTTAGTGCCTGGTACTTGGTACCTGATATTTTGTTCCTGGTACTTAGTACAAGGTACAAGTTTTTGATACCTTGCGATTGGTAGTTGGTACCTTGTAATTGGTGCCTGATACTTGGTACCTTATACTTTGTATCTGGTACTTGGTACCTAATATTTTGTATCTGGTACATGGTACCTAATACTTTGTATGTGGTTCTTGGTACCTTATACTTTGTACTCTGATACATAATATTGATATCTTTTTTATGGACTGCATTTTTTCTGATCGGTAGAGTAAACATACTCTCGGGCCTCTTTAATGCCTTCTAAAATTTTCTATCTTTTCCATTNTAGCTTTTCCATAAAAAATAAGATTTTTCGTTTGGATTTAAAACAAAAAATCAAAAATTCTTTGTAAAAATCAGCTGATCAAAAACTTAACATCACTTTTTCTTTTATGCTTCTATTTTTTTATGACCATTTTACTATCGAGGAAATTGCCAATAAAATAAAAGTAATTTCCTCATAAATGGCAAAGCCGGTACTTGTACCACTGGACTGATTTTTTTTAAATGGCAAAATTCGATAAAACCTGACGATGATGATGATGGGAGTAAAAATAATTCAAGATTTATGAAAATAGCATGTACAAATTATATATTTTATAGGAAAAAGAAGCAGTTGATTCAACATTCCAATGCATTTGTACGAATCTAATGTTTAATGTTTTTGTATGTGGAATTAGAGCATTTCATNACCAATTCTTTTTTAAATTTTGGTTCACAAACTAAAATTCATTAATATTTTAAATTAAATTAAAAAAGTTCAAATTAATTTAAATTTGTCGAATGTTCAAGGAAGTAATATTATTACATGCATGGCAAAAAGCTTACAATCCATTCTTGGATTTGCATTTAGTTTTTTTATGAATTTTATTTTCATTTTCTTGTATTATTATACGACCAGATCAAATCGCGTCTTCATTTCATCTACATATAATTTTATTTTATAAGAAATTCATACAACGCCATGTGTTCATCATCAGATCAAACTTTTTCTCATTAATTGCATTCACATGTCTGCTTATAATGAGCAAAGTGTATTTTCAATTAATATATGTTTTTTGTCTGATCATGAGACGAATGTCTGTATTGCTTTTGGCATTTTGGCATATTTTGGCTTTTAGTTTTTTTAATGTTTTCCTGGTTATATTAAGAAATTTAGGTCATAAAGTCATAATCGTTTCAAGCTTTCCGGTTTACACAAAGAAGATGCTTTTTTGAGAAAGGTGATTGCTTTTAGATAGTTCTTACATATACTTATAAGTCTACGAAGTGAGTGTGTTTGTGATGTTAGTTTTGTCTGTGAAATGTTTGTACCTCACTGGAAGTTTTCTAAATACCAGTTAGTCAAAATTTTACACAAAAAAACTTGGTATCTGTTACCTGGTACTTTGTATCTGATGCTTGGTACCTGATACTTGGTACCTGATACTTTGTATCTGGTACTTCGTACTTAGTAATTTTTACTTTATACCTTAGTTCCTGATACTTGGGCCCTTATACTCGAGACTTTGTACTTGATACCTGGTACTTGGTACAAAAAAAAAATTAAATCCGATAAATTAAAAAAAAAAAAAAAAAAAATTTGAAGAAAAACTGAAAATTTATGATTTTTTTTTAATTTTTGGACAAAATCAGAATAATAAATAAACTTAATAAAAAAATTTTTTTGGCTATAGAGCTTGCAAGATTAAACATACAAAAGGATTGAGCATATTTATTAATATTACAGCTTATAGAATCACGTCAATTAAATACGTGCTTGAAAAAAAGCTGTAAATTGGCCGTACTTCTTCTCGTTAATCTCCCTGTGGATGTGATCATTTGTAATATCATACCACTTAAATTGAAAAAACAGCACAAAAATGATGAAAAATATCATCGTTTACAATTTCATACAGATTTTATAACAAGATCGATTTATTTGATCAAATTTTGACCCAAAAAAAAGGAAAAATCTATTTATTAGAATTAAACAAATAGACTCTGAAAACAAAATCATCAAATGCCACCCACGTTCATGCTTTCTAGACATAATTTGATAAAAACGGACAAACCGACTGTCGCCTAAATCAATTTCTTTCGTACTTAATTTGATTGAACGAAGAGAAGATACATTTTTCTAACCTTTTCTTGAGAACGAAGAAAAAAACTTGGTCCAATTCCATTACTGTTATTAATTTAACACCTAATTTGAGCGAATGTTTTATTAATAAATCCATTATAACGTTGCTGAGATTATATTATATGCATTAAAATTTACCTTTTTGCTAAAATCAGCAAGAAACCAAACAAAAAATTATAATTAAATAAGACTTATAAGTATAGAAAACTAATTTTCAAGATAATTACTTTAACTATGCATAATTAATTTTGATTTATTATTTTTATATATAATGTACAGTAGAACTTCTTAATGCAAGAGCTTTTCGAATGGGAACATTGAAACTATGGTGTAAAACTCACCCAACATTAAAAATGTTCTACTTAATATAGTTTTCAATAAAAATAAACTAATGTTGAAAATTGTATAATCTTTTTCTAATTTGAACTAACAGTTCTAATAAATTCTCGACTTATAGGTAAAATAACGGTATAAGAGCCCGTAAAACATATTATTTGGAAAAAAATTTAATTCGTTTTTTGGAATTCTCCAAATGAATTCTAGGCATCACTTCTGAGAAGAAATATATTTTTTATGGTAAATTATGTTGTAGGATTGTTTTCAACTTCCCAATTCAAAGCAGATTCACTGTAAAATTATTCTTTGGATAATCGAATAAACATTAAATGCAATTATTGCAAATTATTATATTATTGCCATATATTTTCTAAAGCTCTTCATCGTCATTCAGCAGTGAATCAGAAGAGTAAACAGAATTTTTAGCCTTTTTTTTAAGTTGTTTGTTTTGTCAATGTTTGGATAGCAAATAAATAAAACTGCTAATTGATCAAATTGACTGACATATTAAAAAGATAAGCACGTTTTTCACATGTTTTTCTGCACCTGAGCAAAAAAATATTGACGTAATTTATTATTTTGGATCAATTAAATCGTGAAAATGCAATTAAAGTGGTTTAAAATTTGTTTTTTGGTTGTGTAAATTTTGTTGGAAAAAACTGTCATTTTGACACATTTTTAATTTTTTGACACGATCTAGGACTGATGATTCAGAAAATGTTGAAGAGAAACGTCTTTTCAAAATTCTTTGGTCCATGTAATGACTTCTAGAGCCCTTGAGTGACATACATCATCACAAATTGTTACTGTGCTACTTTATTTTTGAACTATACCAATTTTCAGAAAATTATTGTAGAAATTTCGTTAATCGCACTCGGTTTTACACTTTGAAACATATTTTGGCATTTTTGTTTAGTTATACAAGGTCCAGTACAGTGTTTGTTTTTTACTTAAAAAAACTGTTTTTACCCAAAAAAAATCCGTTTTCCTCAAAAACTGTTGTTTTTAATCAGTTTTTTTCAAAAAATCTCTTTCCGGAATTTTCCCAAAATTCTCAAAATATTTTAAGAAAGCTAAAAAATTTAGAGTTCAACTATATTTTTTCTCTGCATCTTTTCTAGTTTTTTTCCCCCAAAATTCAGAGTTTTTTCCAATAATTTCGAAAAATCCAGTTATTTTTTTTTTTTTTTTACCCAAAAATTTCTGTTTTTTTCAAAAGATATTTTTTTAAGATTTTTCTCTTCAGATATTTTATTTTTCTGTTTTTATTTTTTAAGTTTTTACCAAAATTTAGGGAAGGCTAAAAAATTTTGGGAACAACCCGAAGATTTTTTTAGGAATGCTTAAAATTCTAGGGCAAAACTAAATTTTTTTTCTTCTTCCTTTTCAAATTTTTTTCCCAAAATTTACAGTTTTTTCCAAAAATTTATGAAAAAATAATGTTAATTATTTTTATTCGCAAAACTAGTTTTTTCAAAATTTTCAAAATAAAAATATTTGATCCAAAACAATTTTTTTCGAATTTTTTTAAGATTTTTCTCCCAAATTTCCCAATTTTTATCTAAATTTTAGGTTAAGAGTTTTTATTTAAAAAAAAAAACAATTTTTCCAAAATTTTCTAAAAATCTGATTTTCAAAATTTTAGGGAAAGCTAAAAAATTGAGGGTAAAACTGGAAAATTTTGGGGACATTTAGACGAATTTTTTAAAAATGCTTAAAATAAAATTTCAGGGTAAAACTGTAAATTTTTTTCCCTCCATCTTTTCCAATTATTTCCCAAAAATTCACAGGTTTTCCAAAAATTTAGGAAAAATCATGTAATTTAAAAAAAAAGTTTTTGTTTTTCCAAAAATTCAAAAAAAAAATATGATTTTTATTTACTGATATTTTTATCAGTCTTTTCCAAAAATATCTGTTTTAAAAAAAAAAATATATAGATTTGTCTCCAAAATTTCTTAGTGTTTACCTAGATTTTATGGAAATTTGAAAAAACTCTGTTTTTTCCAAAAAAAGTTCGTTCCGAAATTTTTTAGATTTTACTCTTAAATTTTCCAGTTTTAACCTAAATTTTAGAGAAAGAGTTTTTTTTTAAATTAGTTTTTTTCCATAATGTTTTTCCCAAAAACATCTTTTCTTTTTCCAAAAAAAAAAAATGTCCCTGTTTTTTTTTAATTGTGTTTTCTTCAAATTTTCTAGTTTTTTGTTCCAAAATTCCCCGTTTTCCTTTTTGCCATAGCGATAGCAAAA
>JXOU01013158.1:479-16773 GCA_001014815.1 Chaoborus trivitattus | reverse complement strand
TCATCGGCGGCGACTTCGGTTAAAAAATCTTTGGTGGTCGACTAAACCGACTTTGCTCCGGGCTCTGCGACAGGTGAATTAACAATTTTTGTGACCTCTGAAAGGGTTAAATTTATACGTAGCAATGAAAAAATTTTGATACAGTCACTCTACAATTGATCAAAAAATTAAAATTCCAGAAAAAAATTAAAAAAAAAACAAATGATGGCTTTGTTAATTTTTTGAAAAATCTCAATAAAGAAAAATCAAAACCAACGAATAGCATACAACAATGCTTAAAAATATGTTAAACACAAAGATTTTGCCCAAATTAAAAAAAACAGCAAAATCAACTTATTTTTGAAAAAGAAGTACTATAGTAGCCTCTCAATTATTGCAACTCATCAAAAAAGCAACACATTGAAAGAGCAGTGAAAATAATATTTTATTGGTTTCATCTATTTTTTCTTGTTTATTTTTGTAGAAGTACATGTTTCATCTTTTCGTGTGATTTACACTGAAACAACAACTTTTTTGTTTGAAAACTCAGAGATTACTGTATACAGTAATCTTAGGATATTAAAAAAAAAATAAAAAGGTCAAAACTAAACTTATTAAAAACAAAATATTCTGTAGAATTTATTTCTGTTATTTTTTGCCAATGTTTGGTTTCTTGGCACAAAATTGGAATATTTTTTACAATTTTTTTAATTTTTTATTTTAATCAGTGGGAATTATAACATTAATCGCCGATTATTGCCTCCACTTCAAAATATACCAGTAAAATATGTTTTATTTTTTTATTTTTTTGACTCAATTAAAAAAAAACTAAATTTTGTCAAAAAGCTCGAGTAAAAAGATAAAAAATGTCCGCTCGAGTTAGTTCGCTGCCATGTTTGTCTTCGAACGTTTGCTCAAGCATTTCGAATGAAAATAGCTCAAGTTTTCGAGCATTACTCGAGCTTTTCCTCCCATTCAGACGACAAAAAAAGGTTCGTGAATTGAACGTTTTTCCAAACTTTGAATGATCTTTTTTACTTATTTCGGCCATTATTTTTTTAATTTATTTCAGAAATATTGTTAAAATGGTCAAATAATTGATTTTGGACGCTTTTTATTCTGCTTTTTTCAATATTAGAAGATCAATGTTAATTTTAGTCACGTATCTGAAACGAATCTTTATTACTATCTGAATGGGAGGTTTGCATAGCCCTGCTATTTTTATAATTTCTCTATTGTTTGTCAACAAAAACTATTTAAACAACTACCATGACTGGAAAACTATTTCTGCTTCTAGAATTTTTTAAATAAATTTCGAAAAACCGTTAGTTTTTTTTTAATAAACAGGTTTGGGGGCACTAATTCAAAATCACAAATTTTAAAATCTACCCTGGTGCATTTATTTGTCCATTTTTTTACCGTTACGTATCATATTTTGGAAAAAAAACTATAAGCTTTAGTTTCAATTGTACAGTTTCGTAATTTTTGGAATTATTTTTTGTAGAAGTAAGTTTGCTGCCATTTTTGGACTCTTAAAAACATTGTTCATTGATTTTTTTTCTACTGTAGCTTAATTAATCATTTAACAAAGTTTGGTAAGAATCGAAGCATTACTAAAGGCAGATGCAGAACATTGATTTAAATAAAAAAGAACAAGAAAGTCTGCCGCTACTATTGGATCCTCATAGCTCATGTTTGTGTTTGTTTTTATTGAAACTGATGATTATGAATGCTTATATCTTTATCAAATTTGGTCTTTATTGATATGCTGAATTAGANTAAAAAAGAACAAGAAAGTCTGCCGCTACTATTGGATCCTCATAGCTCATGTTTGTGTTTGTTTTTATTGAAACTGATGATTATGAATGCTTATATCTTTATCAAATTTGGTCTTTGTTGATATGCTGAATTAGACCAATGTAATGACAAAACATCATAGAACAACTTTTTAGAAGATCTCAAACAAGGCTGCATGCGCGCATGCAACTCTTCAAAAAAAATATTAAAAATTGATTCATCATTCATACCAAATTCAGTTCAAATAAAAGCCGGGCAAATTTAATTTTTGGATTCTTCCAATAAAAAACATTTGTCCGTCCAAAATTTTTTAGTTTTGATGGGCAAATTTAATTTTTTTTCTGATTTAATTTTAATTTTAATTACATGGTACCAATTTTGTTTTTGACAAAATTTAGGTCTCTCAATTAGTTTGATGTTTGTATATTTGATAGAAAGCTTGATTCATAAAATAAATAAGTGTTAGAAGATGAAAAAAAATACTTACACACCATTTAAAAATATTAAGCTAAAGGTAAGCTAGAAAAATTGGATTTTTGCTCCCAAAATTTCACTTTTTCAAACAAGTGAAAAAAAAAACATATTTTTTGGTAAAAACTAAAAATAAATCATCCAACTTGTTTTGGGAATAAATGACCACAAAGTGCCTAAGGGGGCATACTTTGATTACGTATCGCTAGGGAGGAAGGTGTCTTGTGTTATTATCTTTAGTTATGAAGGGGGAGAGCTGGTCTGGCAATTTTTTACGTAACAACTTTTTATCATTAATTATAGATTTATAGATTAAAATACATTTTTAAAACATAAATTGGTGAAATTAATCAAAAAATTAGATCAGAAGAGTTTTGATGTTACACAGATTCATCAATAGCTTTAAGGTTATATAGTTGGTTTAAAAAAAACGTTGACGTTCTGAAGGCACCAGAAAAATAATAAGGAGGCTAAGAATTTGTTATGTAATTACAGAAGAAGGGTATTTGGATTTGTTACTCTTTGTTACTAGGGGAGAGTCGAAAAAACTGAAATTTTTCGTTACGTAATTAAAATGCCCTTAAAAAAGAACAGACAAATTTTGAGTAAATGGTCGATACAAGAGACTATTTTTTCGTCCTCTCTTATGTCAAAATATCTGAGTATTCCCAAAAAGCCGAGAGGCCAAGCTCACCCCTAATGCCCCAAAAACAACAAACACTTAAATTTTTAAAACATTTTTGTAAATCAGGAAGTTTTATATTACTATTTTGAGGTTATGATCTAGATTCTAGAAAATTATTTTTTTACTAAAAAAAAATAAATTATCACAAACATAGACAAATAATAACAAAATTTTAGCCTTTTTCAATATTTGGACATCAGCGGTCTTAAATTTGGCCAAATTATAATAGTTGACTATGTACTTTGCTCCTAGCTTGAATAAATTAAACCATTTTTATATTTATTATCAAATTTTATTTATTATCATATTGTATTATAATATTATAATCATTTATATCATATAAATTCAATAAATTACGAAATTTCTATATAATAAATTGGAAGAATTTTAAAATGATAGATGGAAGATGCAGTTTAATTCTTTTAAATTTTTGTTTTTCATATCATTTCTTTTTTTTCTTAAAATCGAAAAGTTTATTACAATATAATTTTTATTTAAGGTATATAAAATCTAAGGAAAATGAGGAGGAAAACTTAAATTGATAAGGTTGATATAACATGACATTTGCTTACGAAACTAAATAAAAAGGTACTCATATCAATTAATTCATCATGTCTTCTATCATAATTTGATTTTAATCAAATAATTTCATTAATTTTCTTATTTTTTGTTCTTGCTTTAAATCCAAATTACGATAGAAAAAAATTATTGTTTTTTTATATGTTATATGTCATCGTTACAACTAAAATTTAATTAATTATGTTTAATTCCAACACCAAATTGATTGCACAAAAAACCCCGATAAACTTTGATTTGCTTCTACTATTTTTTATTCCATTTTCGACATTTTCGCTTTCTATTTTTTCAATATTTCCTGCTTTCCTTCCCTACTTTCATTCACAAAAAAATTATATATTTTATTATTACGGAAAAAAATAATTTCCCTATATTTTCTTAGAGATCTAAAACGTGTTGACAGAAAAATTAACGATAAAAAGTAGCAAAATTTCTGATTTTTTTTATTTCATAAATAAAAATAAATTTTTAAATGCAACTAAAAATAAAATTCAATTAATAAATCATAAAAAAAATAAAAATATTATAAAAAATAAACTAAAATTAGAGAAAATTCATCAAAAAAAATGTAAAAAAGGCTTCATTATTATAAAATCAAAAAGATCGCTCAACTTTTTATCGAAAATCAACTGTNTCATAAAAAAAAATAAAAATATTATAAAAAATAAACTAAAATTAGAGAAAATTCATCAAAAAAAATGTAAAAAAGGCTTCATTATTATAAAATCAAAAAGATCGCTCAACTTTTTATCGAAAATCAACTGTATATAAGTATATAAATTCTACACTGAGTGCCAAAATTTTTGAAACACCCAGTGCAATTTTCTTCTAAACATCAGACTTTTGTTCATTGTTTTTCATATTTTTCTTCTATAAATTAAAATTAATCTTATTTTTTAAATGCACTTTGAGTTATTTTTATCTTCGTAAAAAAAAATTTCGCCTTGTTTTTATTATTTGATAATAAAAAAATCCATCGAATTCAATTAATTATGGACCGGCATTGGGAACGAGCCCAATAGATTGTTTGCAAACTGTGAATTTGTGAATTTGAAATGACGTTTGTCGTAGAATTTGAGCAGGGCTGGTGAATATGGGTGCTTCTCTTTTAAATGAAGATAGTGGACTTCTGGTTCGCTTGTTGTGTGGCCACATTCTTCGCATACGTACATCTGGAATAAAAAAAACGAAATAAATGGTTAATTTATTTATACAAAACTTAGAATAAAATGTGTTAAAAAATAAAATGTTTTAGGAACACCCGTATGGTAAATCTTGGACGTAAAATTTATGTTTAACTCTTTAAAACTTAAAAATATTCAAAAAAAAGCTCGATTTTTACCCAAAATTTGCATGTGTAAAAAAATTATGGTAAAAATGATACAATTTAAAAAAAAACTGGAAAATTTTTTGTTATAACTAAAATTTTTTATAAAAAAAAAAATATTTTCTAAAAAGAATTTTTTTTTGGGAGAATTTTTTATTTTTCGGAAATTTTGTTTTGTTTTATCAAAACAATGTGTTTATGACGGTTCACCCCAATTTGGATAAATTTCCATTAGGCCGAAAATATTATTTGACCGAAAACCCTTTTGGCCGAAAAAGAGCCGGATAAAACTGCACTCGCCGCTATTTATCGCTATTATTCTTTAATTAAAAAAATGCGAATTTTGAGAAAAAGTTAAAAAAATTTCCAATAGTTTCAAGTTTTTAGTAACTTTTATTCAGCCTTTTGCTAAAAAATCTGCTTCTTCATCCCAAAAATTCTGGGCATAATTTTAAATGAGAGAATACAATTTTGAATAATAACTATTTTTTTAAAAAAATCGCAACCAAAATCAAAAACTGCATAGTTTAAAGAAAGTCATAAAAGGTTTTTAAAAATTGATTTAACAGCTTTCATAAAATTATCAAAAATATTTAAGAGGTTTTAATATAAAATTAAAATTATGCTAAAATAATAATTCATTAAAAAAGGATAATTTACCTTCGTACGCCTTTCTTTATACGCATACTGATGCTGCACTCCATGGACCTTAAGACAATGCGACTCCAAAGAACATCGCTGCGTAAACGATTTTTCACACAAATTACATTTGTAGGGTCGAACACCCGTGTGTGTCCTCGTGTGACGTTTCAAATCGAACGTGTCGTTGAACCCTTTGCCACAGAACGTGCACAAATACCGTTTTACATCCGAGTGGCATTTCATGTGTCGGTTGAGCAATCGCTGAAGTGTGAAACTCTTGGAACATATTCTGCAGGCGAATTTGTTTCCCTCCTCTCCCTCGATTGATTGCGGGGAGCTGGAGGCAGAATTATGTCCGTCCGAAGATGTGGGCGTTTGTAGATGATGATTTTTGGTTGAGTTGTGATGCGGCTTCTCGTCATCTCTTAGGCGACCAGGTACATTTTCAATGGCCAACGGATTTTTGATGCCGTGGCCACCGTTCACAAATTCCAATTGCACTTCTGCGGGTAAACCGAGCTGGAAATTAAGAAAAACATAAATAAATAAAAAAATTTATATTGATTTTTATTATGAAAAAACGAAAATGTCCGATTGAGGCTCCGCTTTGGCTCACTCGGTAATTCAAAAATACGTCAGTTTTGTTTTTGGGGCTTGCCAAATTTGGACCTTTTAAGGCCTATTTTGATGTAAAATCCCAACAACACCTTTGTTTAAAAAAGTTATATTTTAAATTGCCTTTTTATCAAAATAACGGAGAAATGAGAACAAATAAATAATTCATTTAAAATTTAAATTGAAATTTTGATTCAATACTAGAAGTGTGTTTTGGGGTACTTCAGAATGAGATTATGCAAAACTTTGAATAAATTTTCAGTGTTTTTTTTTGAGGAATTTGTGATGAATGACGTCTTATCTTTTTCGATATATTGACTTTAGTCAAACTATTGGTGAATAGACAAATATGGAGCCAAATTTTGTCGAAAAAAGTCGGAATATTTTTGATTTTTATTATTTAAAAAAAATCAACGTTGGTTTTTAGAAAAAATAATAGTTAATTTTAGACAGTTTTTAGAATTTAATTAAAAAAAAAATCAAGTTTTGCTACTCCCATTTTTGATCAATTTTTTCGCAATTTGTCACGCTTTAAAGAAATTTAAATTTTCAAAAAAAGGTTCAAAAAATTTTTATTTCCAGAAACCTGTCCCAAAAAATTGGGTTTTGAAAAAAAAAAAGATTTTTAAAATCAATCTTTATTAAGATCAATAACAAAACGTTTTTTAAACTGAGTTTATTTTAAAACAGCTTGTTTTTTCCAAAAAATTTTTTGTTAAAAATTTTTTTTTTTTTTGAAAAAAAACTTAATATTTTTTTGAAAACAATATTTTAATGATTTGTAGTGTAGTTTCGTGCTATTTTTTTTACTCTAGTCTAGTTTTTAGTCTCATTTAAAAAAATATGTTTTTCACAAGAACAAAATCCAAAATTCCAAAAACAAAGGATTTTTAAGAAAAAGAAATAGATTTTTTCCAGAAAAAGATGCTTTTACAATTTTTTATGGGGTAGAGATTTTTCAAAAATAAAATATATCATTTTTAGTGACGGCTAATTTACAATTTTAGTGTTGTTTTAAAAGTCTATCAAATTCCCTAAAATTTTCTTTTACCACACCACCAAACAAAAGTTAAACAACACAATAAAAAATATAAAATGATATTTAAAAAGAAAAACTTTAAAAATCATTTTTTAATTTTCATTTATGATGCTTACCCTTTGCTGCACGACGTGAAACTTAATTTCACCGACAGCCGGCGATAAGACCGGCATTAGTTTCGGTGACGATGCGGCCGAAGAAGAAGTAGAAGATAAATTTTTTCCGTTTTTTAGTTTATTAGTGATCCGACTTACATTTTGTATGGTGTTCGCGATAACAGCCGCGGAAGGCGGCGCCAATTCTGGTGATCGATTCGACGAAGTAGAAGACGGCGATTGTAGGTTAATGTGATGGTGGTGGTCGTCTAGTGAATTGCTACCATTTGGTGATGGTAATGAGAGATTACTGTGAGAATCTAGGTCGAATGTGTTAATTTGTTGAAACTGTGAGGATTGTTGGTAGCTGGGAGGCGGTTGATGGTGATGTGAGTGTTGTTGCTGTTGTTGTTGTTGATGCTGTTGCTGTTGTTGCTGTTGATGCTGTAATTGGTGATATTTGTTGTTGTATCCATTATTATTGTTGTTGTTATTGCTGTAGTTGCCACGTACCATCATAAAATGCTCTGGGTACTGTTCCAAGCCGTCAGGATTTAAATGCACCGAGTCCGGAGTCAAAGACGGCGTCGAGGAAATGTCCAAATCATTGCACGCGCTCGACTGATCGTCACTCGTTGGTAATTTTTGCAGGAATTGGCTCAAATCAACAGCATCAGTAAGACTGTCTAATAAGGCGTTGTCAGCCGGCGAAGAAAATGTCAATGTGGCTGTAAACTGTAGTGGATCGACCATATTTGACCCACTCATATCAACCATCATGGAATCATTGACGTCATAGCCGCTATAGCCGTTGTGTAGTAAATTTGAATTTAATTGCAGGTCAATTTTTGAGTCGTAGTCCAAGTCAGCTTCATCTTTTAAGGCGATTCCGTATTCGGCATTTTGTAGCATCGAATACTGCTTTGAATTGTTATTGCTCTGGCCATTATTATCGCTGTAGCCGCCGATATTTGTCAACTCTTGCGTCGTATCACAATCCATAGAACCAATCATGCTGTACCCATTTATAAAGTTTCCATTCGCATTGTAGCCGTTTAGGCCATTTCCACCCTTCAAGCTTTCGTAAAATGGTGGCAAAGACCCAGTTGGGGGGCTATTCGGTCCGTAATTGGATCTACCATCTCGGCCGCCCATGCCTCCACCACCGGCTCCAGCTCCGCCACCAATTGCTCCTCCTCCTTGGCCGGCAAGTCCTCCACCGCCACCGGTACCACCGTTGAAACTTATATTTCCTCCACTTTGATGATTTTGGCCAGCATTATTTGTCTGATTGTTGTTGGAATTTCTGCCATGACCTGCTGCAGCTTGCATGATCCCTTTCAAGTGACCCAATTTCTGTAGTCTTGCGAATATCGCCATCTGGTGGGCACGTCGGGCAGCATATAGTCTTTTCTCTTTTTCTTCTTCGTCTTGCTTACTTTCTTCACTACTTCGTTTTGGTATATGATAGTCGATTGGTTCGTTTTGCTCTGGTTCAGGGTGCTGATGCACTAACAGCGAAACAGGTAGTTTGATTTCATCTTCTTTTTTGTTCTGTGTTATGGAAGCGGGTGTCCTTTGTATGACTGAGCATCTGACGACTTGTTGTTCGGTTGCGAGTGGAGGTGGTGTTGGCCGTTTTTCAGGCGGTGGCGGCTGATCAGCTACCGTTAGACTAAGAGGCTTATCTTCGGTTGGTATTTTCTCTTCGGCAATTTTAACCGTTTCATCTGTATCATCTTTTTTCTTATCAATTAGCGGTGCTACTGTTTTTGGGTATTCTTTACGTTCTGCTTGTGTCATTACATGTCCACGGCTGCCGTACGGAATATCGCCACCTAATATTGATGAGATGAATCGGCGTGGCAAATGTGAGGATGAAGCAAAAGCTGGAGGTGGACTGTTTCTGTTTTCTTCGCCGAATATGTCATTGACTAGAAAGAGCAGAGGTAAATTTTGAAATTAGTTTTTAGTTAATTAAAAATAATATTTAAAAATAACCTAATGAAATCAGGCTTGAAGACTTAAAATCAAAGAGGGGGCAAAATAAGAGGGCTGAAAATTAAAAGAGTTAAAAGAGCCTTAAAGACTAAGAGGACAAAAAAACTCAAAACGTACAATTAGATCGAAAATTTAATAGCCGAAAAATAAAAAAGCTTACTAACCCAAAAATCCGGAAAGAAAAAGGCTGAAATTTTTTATTCGACCTAATATAACTTTCGACCTTATTTGCTCAGCCTCATGACCTTATTTTTTTCGAGATATTCAATTTTGGCTTTTGGTTTACTCTCAAATCTACATTCTCTCTCACTTCGGTACATATCTTATTGATTTTTGGCCCAACGACTTCATGTTATTCGTGAATCACTAAATTGACTTTTTATGCACTTTTCGGGTATTTTTCAAATTTTTCAGTACAGTTTTAAGTCGTCTAATTGCTGTACGAAGGGCTTTTTTTTCTTGTGATTTTTATAGTTAAGTGGTTCCCTTTATTTATTTGTTTACCCTAACTCGCTCCGTTTTTCGATTCTTTGATTTTTGAGATTTTCTCCACTTAAAATGAGTTAATAACTGTAATTTTTTTGACAGGATTAAAAAAATAAAAAAAGTAGAAAATAAAAAAAAAAACAAAACATTTTTCTGTTTAGAAAGTACCGCACAATTTAAAAAAATCACCAAAGAATTCTAAGCTGTTTTCCCGGCATTTTTATTTTAGCTGTTTGGTAGTTTTAACCTGTTCAATAANTTTTTTTTAATTGTGCAAATATTTTTAGACAAATATACTAAAAAAAACAGCCTAGCAATCATTNTTTAGACAAATATACAAAAAAAAAACAGCCTAGCAATCATCTTCGACGCCCTTTTTTTTATTTTTCGGATGTTTTTTGCGAATATACGATTTTTTGAGCTTTGTTTGGAATCCTGAAAATCCTTTGCGGATATTTTTGAATAAAATACACAAAATTTCTTTTTAGCTTTGCTTGGAAAACAGCCTAGAATTCTCTGGTTATTTTTTAAAATTATGCGTTACATTCTTAACAAAAAAGGGTATATTTTTTGATTATCTCCTTTTTCGATTTTTTAAATCCTGTAAAAAGAATACGGTAATGCATTTATTTTTAGAGGACGAAAACTTTCAGCCGTGGTAAATTACCGTAAGCTTTTATAAATTGTTCTAAAAAAATTGTTTTTGACACATTATTAGTCTAAAAATTAGTTTTTTTTTCTTTTTCTATTACGTAACAAATGCCCGACACAAAAAAATATAATATAAAAATGAATGGTTTTAACTTGAGACGTAAAATGTTTGCTACCGTATTGCATTTTACATGACCACAAGACTTCAACCGAAAAAAAAATTCCCCATTTACGTGACATTCATACTAACTCATTCAGAAAAACCAATAAAAATTCTCATAAAAAGGTACTAAATTTATATTATTTTATTTGCGCTAAAATATTTACCGTTGCTTTATTTGACTTAAAAATAAATCAAATAAAAAAGAATCCAAAAGAAATACTCAACCGATTGAATGCCAAATAGTCTAATTTTGTGCACAAGTGTATGTGGGTATATGTATAACTAATTAGCATCAATTATATTGCCTCCTTGAAATTATAGCAAATAAAAACAAATTTTTAAAATTTATTGAAGGATTTTTTCTTTTAACGGGTTCTATTTTACAAACAGTCGTCTGCTGCAGTGACAGTCTACGCACGAAAAAAAAAACAAAAAGGCCTTCAAAAAATATATTTTTTTTAATCAAAAATTGCAAATTTAACCTTCTGCATTTTATGGCTAAAATTTTATTGGTTATAATAGCAGTGCTGATGTAAAATACGGGACAGTTACTACGTTGATATTTGAGTTTAGTAGATGGACAAAGGACTTTTTGAAAGGGTTCACATGAAAGCCGATTTGGAAGCCTAATGAATTACGTAATAGCAAATAAGTGTTTCTAACACCTTCCTTCTTTAAGGCATTTTTTTAAAAGCAGGTTGGAAAAATATTTACTGAATACTAGAGTAGATAAGAAAAAATCAGAAATCTTAATTCATCTTATTTTAACTATAGGCTATCTATAGACCAAATTCTATGTAAATATTATTACGACCAGAATCAGAATCATACTAAACAAATTTTAGAGAAAAGTAAGTCTCTATTTCTGAATTCCTATATGGATTGCATTTTACTTGAAGGAAGAAGTGTGGAATTTATTCGTTCTATTCCATTCGTTTCTTTCACACGAAGGCCTCAAATTGGGCCCGTGGTGCTCAACCTCCCAGTGCAAGTGTTTACTGCCACTAACATACTATACACCTAGCGATGGACCAACGGCTTATCGTGACATCCGAACCATGACAATAACTATTAGTCACAGCCAGCTAATTATTGTTATTGCTTCCAGTTATTTTTTTGGGTACCCACGGAGGTTAGACTTGCCCATATCCTCCTAAGAATGGAACAGAAAATTCTAAAAGTTCCTGCCTACGTCGGAATTCAAAGCCGTCACTCGATTATGCAAGTAAAAGTCTGACGACTTTACCATCACGGCCACCAAGGTCCCCGATTCCTATATAGTCAATCATAAAAAATTTCGTTAATTTTATTCGATCAATCTAGCCGACGGNCCATCACGGCCACCAAGGTCCCCGATTCCTATATAGTCAATCATAAAAAATTTCATTAATTTTATTCGATCAATCTAGCCGACGGATGTATAGCTTTGAATTCTTTCGGGACTGTTTTTTAAATCTTGTGTCATCATTATTCTATTAACATCAATTTACTTTCCTGCCTCATCNTCAATCATAAAAAATTTCGTTAATTTTATTCGATCAATCTAGCCGACGGATGTATAGCTTTGATGGCAAAAGAATCCTTTCGGGACTGTTTTTTAAATCTTANGACTGTTTTTTAAATCTTGTGTCATCATTATTATATTAACATCAATTTACTTTCCTGCCTCCTCACATATACGGAGGGAAACCAAAAAAAGCAACAGCTTAAAGTTCACAGCTACCAATTTCATGTATAATGTTAAAGGAAAAGGAAAGATTGTGTAGTTTTCTTAAATATAATTCACAAAGTTTCGCGTTCTATATCCAATCATCAGCTTTTAGTTAACAATTAGGTTTCCTCCAATAATCTAATAACAGAACTGAAATAAGTTTTTTCTACAGTACTTAATATGAGCATTCAATCCTGTTTGTCGACAATTTTCAACCTTAGAAGTTGTTTACTGACCAAAAAGTCAACTTGCTTTCCTTCCATAATAAAATATGTAAAACCTAAATAATGTGGAGTGTTAAAAAGCCCTATTCAAGGCAATGAGTCTTTCATATTTTTTTTATCACATTTTATACTCAAAAACTTAATATTCTGTTCATTAAACCTAAAGCAAAAAAAATGCTTTCCTTCCATCCCAAAATTCACAAAAGGAAAACCTATACAACATTAAAACGGGGAATGAAGAGGAGACTTAGCACTCTCTCTCTCCCATTTGTGGTCCACATTTTTGTTTTTAGTTTTTTTCCAGTCTAGTTAATTTTTTTTCCAAAAATTCCAAAAAAACATTGTTTTTATGAAAAACTGTTTTTTTTCTAGTGTTTTCACAAAATTTACAGTTTTTTCCTATATTTTGAAAAAAACTGGGAACTTTGATTCAATAACAAGAAAATGTTTGTTGTTTTTGAAAAAAAAAACAGTTTTATTTAAAGGTTTTTAAAAATGAATTTAAAAAAATAAAAATATTATTTTTGATTTTTATTTTAATTTTGGGTCACAAATTGGAAAAATTGACTAAACCAATAGAGAAAAAAACAGCATTACCAATGAATGCAACTATTTGATTGATAAAAAACGGCTTTTCAACTTTTCTATAATTCAGTCAATTTCAATATTTTGATATATTGCTGACTTTTTGGCCTACAGCCTAATCTTATAATGACACTAAATTTAAAAACACTTCTTCAATTAAATGTGTCATAAATGCTATTTGAATGTATTTTTAGCACAAACAACTAGATTTCATGTTTTCTTTAAAATTGACAATTATTTGCTTTCCATCCATAATTCAATATTCATGCATGGAAAGTCGAAAAATGCAACAGCTTCAAGTTCACAGTACAATTTTTCTACTGTATGCGTGTTAATGATAATGAAAAAATTAAATAAGAAAAACATTCTTCTTATGCAATATATAAAATGTACAACACACAACAACCGAAAAAAAACATGTCTTAGTTGTTAGTATAAAATATAAAATATAAATAATTGTTGGAAACATAAAAAGTAATTGAAAACCTTAAAAAAATGGCCTGAACGCTTTCTGCNTAATTGTTGGAAACATAAAAAGTAATTGAAAATCTGAAAAAATGGCCTGAATGCTTTCTGCAAGGATTATGCTAATTGTATGACATCACTATTTGGCCAAAGAACTAAAGACCGAAATTCACTAAGGCCCAATCGATAAATGTACAATTTGTTTTTATTAAAATAATAAATCTTTTTGGTCCAAACTAAAATTTTATGAATTTTCTTAAATAACTGGCTAAAAAGAGGGTCATGTGGATCGTAGTGAGTACGAGCAAAGGTCCATTTAGCCCTTTTTTTGGCCAAATTTGCATTCGACCATTTATTCTTTGACTGCAATTTTTNTTTATTCTTCGACTGCAATTTTTTACCCCATTCAAACACACAAAAATCCCATTTCCAACGCAAACAAAATAAAAAATACTCCTAGCCAGAGAAATGGCTCTAGTCAAGTAGAAAAACAATGAAAATGCTACATTTTTGCCTATTATTTAGTAGACAAAAAGCAAATCAACCACTACAAGTGCAATTTCAATATTATGAGACATAAATTGTTAATTTTATAACGTTGAAACGAACTTGAAATAATTTTTTTTCTTCTTATTTCTTTCTTCGTTTTTAAAAGTTTTAGTTCAATAACAATAACACAACAACAACAACGGCAAGAAAAAATGATGAAAAACCGGTTTTTTATGTCTTTCTTTCTTTTCGTATAGAATCGTCATCATCTTTTATATACATATACATTCTATTGAAAATGCTTTGGCAAAGGAAGACGAGAGATAAAACATTTAAGAACCCTCAATTCAGACGTTTCTGACTGGAAATTGTAGCTGTACAAATAGTAAATGAATCGACAAATCTTTAATTAGTTCTCTCTCAATTTATCTAACGGTGTGACGTAATTAGAGAATATAATCATTTTTTCAAAGAGGTTCGTCGCTTCTGAAGGCGTTTAAATCTTTTGTTATTTTTTTGTTGCTTTTCATTAAAATAATTTTCAACGTCTACACGCACTGTGTCCTTCAAATTTGCGACCATTTTTTTAATTTCTTTACGACATCCTATTTTATGTTTATTTGCTCCAATTATTGGCATTTTCTCATTTTCTTACCCACTTTAGATTAATTGGATTGTGGGCTATGGGACGAAAAAGCAATTATCAGGTCTATTATGGCAATTTACTGCCAAATTTGTGGCCATAAAACATCACTAAAGTGATTATCTGCACATTTTAATGAATTATATCGACCGACAACAACATAATGATCAATTTCATCAATGACATGAAGGAGCTGGGATTCCAGGTATAATAAATTATTGTATTTGGTCCTAATGAGCATCAAACCGATATAATCAAACCTAGAGCTCAAAAATAAATATCAGTAACCTCTTCTAACTTTAATACTTTACTCTTTGCCCTAAATCCAAAAGATTAAAAAAATATAAGGCCAAACATTCANTTATTGTATTTGGTCCTAATGAGCATCAAACCGATATAATCAAACCTAGAGCTCAAAAATAAATATCAGTAACCTCTTCTAACTTTAATACTTTACTCTTTGCCCTAAATCCAAAAGATTAAAAAAATATAAGGCCAAACATTCAAAAAAGCTAACAGCTCATAAGATAGATTATTTGACTGCCCTTCCGACCTCTGTTTCAGGACGTAATAATATAATCTCAAATTAAATAAAACAAAAATTTAGGATAATAAACAATATTTGATCTCCCCCTTGCAACAGTTCGTCACAAATTTTGATATCTCTACACAAAGATGCGTTACGTTACGTTATAATTTTTATTAATTACTTAACCCAAAATTAGGGTGATTTTAACCCCTTCCTCGTAGTAATTCTCTGTTATAAAAATACCAGGTGACAAACCGTAACAATAGTTCAGATCCCTTCACTCCTTTTTAAGTCCGAGAGAAATAAGACTGAAAAAAATGACAGATTCTTTTTTCACATTTTATCGTAATTTTTGGCCTAAATATAAATTTTTTATATTTATTTTCGTCAATTAATTTTTATCAGCCTTTAAATTTTCGACCTCTCAGTCTTAGCTTCTGTTACAGTCTGTTGCAGTGAGGAAGGATAGAAATTTATATCGCCACACATTTTTATACAAAACTGCTTCAAATTTTTCACAAAAAAAGGAAAATTTATGGATGTCAACCCGACTTTCGAAACCCAAAATATTAAGGTGTAAGGTGTAACTTAAGTGTAACAGTACGTCAGATAGCGAGATTCAAAAACACCCCGATTTTGCATTACGTAATTAATTAACGGACTTTAAATCAATTCTTTGGTTTATTCTAACTGTCTAAGAACTGCAAACCATGCAAATTTTAATCCTAATAATCCAAAAAAAACGTCCAGTATAACTGTGCAATAATTTCAAAAAATAATAATACATCAAATAAAGAGTTTTAGGGCATATTGAAATATTCTTTTCTTAAAAAAAATTTATAAACAAAGAATTTCAACCAAAAATCTTTCAACATTATTGTTCATAATATAATGGCGATTAATCACGCATCTCACGCAACAAGCTTTATCTTCAGCCATTTTTCTTTAAAATTCTAAAAACAAAAAGACGAAATAAAGGTATAAAAGGGTTTAATATTTTCGCTGTTTATTCCGAAACACCACCTGCCAGATTCAAACAGGTAAAAAATTGGAAATCGAAATTACATTTTTTTCTAAAGAGAACCGGATTCATGGGATGTCAAAATACTAAATATTTGGAA
>JXOU01012892.1:0-12056 GCA_001014815.1 Chaoborus trivitattus | reverse complement strand
AAATCAGGTTTTTCTTAAAAAAATCTGGTTTTTCTAGAGTATTTTTGCCTTGTCCTGATTTTTGCCCATAGATTTTCCCTAAATTTAGGAAAAAACTGGTTCTTTTAGGGCATAGGCTGGAAAAAATCTGATTCTAAAAATAATTGGGTTTTTCGAAATTTTCTCACTAATTTTTGTCACAAATTTTTCAGTTTTTCGCAAAATTTACGGAAAAAATGTTTTTTCTTGCGAAAAATCAATATTTTTTTGTAAAAACCATTTATTTTTACTTTTTGAAAACAAAAATTTTTTTTTGGAAACAAATTTTAAATGGAAAAATCCATTTAAAAACATGTTTTTTTTTTTGAAAAAACAAGTTTCTTTTGGCGTTTTGGCACACAAATTATTGTTTTATTTTGTTCAATTGCACAAAATTATAAATGTATGCTTTTAAAATTATTTCGACGACAATCACTTATTTTTCCAGGCATTCGACCAGTCAAGACATTTGGCCACTTTGTTTATTCTGCCATTTTTTCATCCATTTGGAATTTGACCATTATCGTCTTGACCGAGAAAATATCATGAAGCAAAAAATTTAGCTTTTGTCGAATTTGGTAGAATATTTGTCATAAAACTGACACAAATTCCAAAATTTCCTTTTAAATATTAAGGTAGTAATTGGAAAAAAGCGATGAGATATAAACAATTATGAGAGTTTCCCTTTTTTTGAGGGTACACCTGTATTTTTCCAAAGATAAATGACTTTGGTTACACCTATTTTTTGATTGATAATTGTTTTTTACCTTTTTACAAAAATCAAATTAAAAATACATATATGTTGCCTATACAGAAGGGGTTTCCATTAAAGCAAAAGGGTGAAAATTGAAATGTTTAAATGTAAAGATGAAATTGAAGGTTATAATTAACTGGGAATTAATGAGGAAGGAAAGAATATGCTTTGAAAAAGTCTGAAAAATATCTAAAATTTGTTCAAAATATGTTCATTTATTTTTGGTTTTGCGGTTGCCTATGCATCAGGAGTTTTATTTTGGATAAACGAGGTGAAATGGTGAAATATGCTTCAACAAAAAATTATTATTTTGTAGGTTAATATAGCAGCGGGTTTCAACCGAAAAGAGAAATTCATAAAATTGATATATTGAAATTGTTGATAGAAAAGAGGAAAAAGTTGGGTTCGTAGTTGCCTATATTGAAGGGGTTGAACGTATAAATAAACCCTTACGGTAATCATGGTGTGGTCAATCAAACTGAAAAGAGATCCAGGGAGCGAATAAGTTCCATCAATAGATCTGAATTAAATTTTTTTAAATAGAAGTGATTTTATTTCAATCAGAAGGGTGAAATGTTTTAAACTCTTATATCAAATTAAAAAACAGAAGAAATTCGTGGTAAAATTAATTTATGACAAAAATTGGGAGGAAAAGAAAAGTATAGAATGAAAAAATAGTACAATATAAATTTAGCTCTTTTTCGGGTTTGCTAATTGCCTATACTAAAGGGGTAATTTTTTGTATCTTATTACTCTTTCAATTTTGAAGGAGACAAACATTTTTAATGAGGCAGAAAATAGATAGAATTTGGATAAAATTGAACTTTCTTTTAAAAACGCGAAAATATCTGGTAGAAAAGATTCCAACCTCAAATTTTCCAATTAATAATTATTCTCATTTTATTATAATAATCAACTCGATATTTTAAATTTGAACATTAATTTTTAAGAAAATGTAAAAAGCATTTGAATTATTTTTACCTCCATGATCACTGGCTCTACTGTGATGCCCAGCAGCTTGTTCTATAATATCATTCAAAACCATCACATCTAAAAATAAAGAGAAAAGGATAATGTTTAAATATTTTTTTTTTATATTTGATAGAATTTGAGCATGGCTCAGTCTATCTTTTTTCAGGGGTGTACAGTGTTCCCACAATTATGGAACAAAGATGATTATTTGAAATAATAACGGATTTTTGATGTTCTTTTACTTTTTCTAGGACTAGATGTATCGTCAATGTATCCACCAAAAAATATATAAAATGGTCAATTTATCGAATGGACAAAGTATCGAATATTTATTTTTTAATACTGATGTAAATTATTTGTCATTATTCACTTTTCAGTGGCCATTTTTTAATTGTTTTAATGTAAATAAAAATAAAATTAACAGTTTGTTTTCAACTTAATTAAAAAATACTAGTGAAAATGACGTAACACAAAAAAAGGTTTTTTCCTACCCTGCAGGGACACATTACAAAACGCAAAATTTTAGAACTTAAAAAAAATACATATTCGATACTTTGCCGTTCGATAGTTTGTCTGTTGGATACTTTTTCATTCGATACTTTGTCTTTTAAAACTTTATCCGTTCATTTATCTGTCTTTCGAGACTTTTGTCAGGTTCATTTATCAAGTTTTTTCAAAATTTTCAAGATTTTTTATTTTTATATTTTCAAAAGTTAATCTGTGAAATTTTAAAAACATTAAAATTTCACAGATTATCATCATTTCAAAAATTACCGAAATTTTCCAGAATTGCTTTTGTTTTCGATTAGAATTTTTATATTTTTTTTAATTTTTCATTTTTTTATTAAAAAATAAATTCATAATTTTCCAAAGTTTTAAACCAGGGATAAATCAATGAGTGCAAAGAAAATGAATGCAAAATTTGCAAATTACGTCAAAGAGACGTCAAAATGACGTCAAACGACGTCAAAATAACGTCAAACGACGTCAAAATGACGTCAAACGACGTCAAAATGACGTCAAGATGAATTTACAATGGCGTCAAAAGACGTCAAAAGATGTCAAAAGGACGTCAAAATGAACTCAAAATGACGTCAAAAGACGTCAAAATGAATTAACATTGATGAAAAAATTACGTCAAAATTGATTAAATTTTCATGAGAGCAAGAGCAACAAATTATTAAAATGACGTCAAAATGACGCCAAGATGATGGCAAGAGTGCGTCAAAATGACGGCAAAATTATCTTTGCAGCCATTGATTTACCCCTTGGTTTTAAATAAATTTCAAAATTTTATTTTTACAGGGTCAAAAACATCTTTTGTAGATTTGAGACGAAAAGAGAATTAGTTTGTATGTAAATTCCCATAACTATTTATCATTTTAAGTTCAAATTAAGAAAACTCCTCATCGGAGGTGAGGGGTCTAAAGCTCTTGAAATCAAAAAAAAAATGCTGCATTATATTCCGTTATTGATCTGTTTAAAGTTTAAACTCTCAAAACGACGTTTTAAAAACACGTGATTGAGAAAATTAACTCGAAAAGTGAAAATAAGTTCCTGTATAACAGTTTTGATGGCGCTGTTTTAGAAAAAATAATTGTGTCAAAATCAAAGAAATTTCTATTTTTTAATTATTGAAATGGATAAAAAACAGTATTGAAAGTGTTTATCTAGATAAAAATATACTTGTTTTATTTAATTTGACTAAAAGACTATTCTTTTATGCTTAAACAAGCGTCATCCAAGGGCAGCAAAAACAGAAATTTTAATTATGGCACTATTTAAAGATTTGGATCATTTGAAAAAATTACAAAATTTGAAAAATTTAAAATTTGGGAAATTAAAAAGATTTGGAAAATTTTTAAAATTTGGAAAATTTGAAAAATTTGAAAAATTACAAAATTTTAAAATTTGGAAAATTTATAAAATTTGGATAATTTTGAAAATTTAGAAAATTTGGAAAATTCGGAAAATTTTAATATTTTGAAAAATTTGGAAATTTAAAAAAAATTAAAAATTTAGAAATTTTAGAAAATTTATAAAAATTGGAAAATTCGAAAAATTTGGAAAATTCGGAAAATTTGGAAAATTTGATAAAGATAAAATATTAATATTGAGCACTTCCAAATTTACTCAATATAATATTTACTTCGGTTTCGCTCCCCTTGGCGTCATCACAACTGTTATACAGGAAATTATCAACCACTCATAAAGTGAAAATAATTTTTTAAATGTTTTTTGTAGATATGTTTTTGACTATACAATTGATCCTAATTCCAAATTTATCAAAATCTTGAAAAAAACTATATATCTAAGGCATTGCACCTGGTTATGCGTTCAGCCAGAGCTGCCAGTTCAATTCGCTCTNCAGAACTGCCAGATCAATTCGCTCTTTGCAATTTATTCATCCAAATCACGCTAATATGCTTAAAATCCAACATTAGCGATATTTTATTATTGGTGAGAAAACTACCTATATTGATGCTATTAATACAAATTTAGCTTGTAATTTATGAGAAAAATTTATAAATTTATGACAGCTCTGACAGGAAATATAACCAGGTGCGGATTCGGGAAAAGTTGTTTCCATATTTGACATGCTTCAATTTTAATTTCAATTTTCTCACTTATGTTAAGAAGATGCCCTTGAGTATCCTCTAGACATAGAATCTTTTCCTATTACAGTAATTACTCGATTTTGTCCACTTTTATAATTCTTTTTAGTGGACAGAATCAAGTTTTGTCACATAAAAAACAAAAAATAGATAGAGTAAGATCATATTTTTTCAATCAAATATCAAATTATGATCAATATTTTTCTTTTTATGAAAAAACAAGCGCAAGAAAAAAGAGAACAATTTTGTCTAATCCAGATTGTGGACAAAATCGAGAAATAACTGTACAGTAACTGTACCCTATTTCGGACTGTTCTTATTACCGGACATAGCGTTTTTCAGACCTTAATGATAATTTTTCTCAACTTTTTCAATTAAATTAAGATCGATATCAATTAAATCTATATAGAATGATGAAAAATTGTTGCCAAAACATACTAGTTAATTTTGTTTGCATAATTTGACATTTCCAAAGTGTCCAGCACTATCTGGCGGAGTCTTAAACATAAAAAATATGCTTTAAGTCGTTATCCATGCTTCAAATAAGTTATTTAATGGATTTGATCGAAAATCTTGTCAATTGGAAAATCATACCCTAAAATAGAGCCCTTTTTAGTCCTATTATCGGACAGTGTGTCCGATAATTGGAACAAATTCTTTCTTCATATTTCATGTGATTTAAGCTATTTATATAATTCTTTATCCTAGTATTAAATAACTTATGAAAAGGTTTTTGATCAAGCCACAAGAATATTTATATTTTGTATTTTTAATTCAATTTTTAAGTTGAAATTTTCCTTAACTGTCCGAGATATGGTACGTTTACTGTATATATTTTAATCTTACCTTTCATATCTACTACAGTTTGTGCTTGAGATGGTTCAATAAAAGGATTGTCGTTATGTTTAATTTTGCCAGCATCATCGGTACAGTCTTGTGTCATATCCTAAAATTATATGAATAATTAATATTGTATTATTTATTGTTTAATGTGAATATAATTACGAATTCTCTGAGCCCTTTATGATTGGTGTCTGCGTGGGCTGTATTCAGTGGTGGTACCATAGAATGGCTTGTGTTTCGAGATGATCTTCCACGTAGTCTACTTTCTTTGGTCATGCCTCCTAGTAGGTCTCCATGGGATGTGTATGACATTCTAGATTGATGGGATGTATAGGATGAATGCCGAGAACCTAAATTGGCATAGTATACTGGGACAATGATGGCACCATTCTCCTCGGACATTGGCGTTACAGCATTCGAATCGTCTGCATACGGTAAATGTTCTTGTGCATCTAAGTATGTGGACAGTACCAATGGTTTTCTATCGCTACCAGGTACTCCGACAAATCGACTTCTACCGTTACGAATTGTAAACTGGAATTTTGCCAGAGAATGATATTGTGGGAGAGAGAAAAAAGAGAAAAATCGCGTTATTAGAACACTTTTTCTGTATTATCATCAGATTGTACCTGATGTGATCCTCTAGATCCCCTACGAAGATTAAATGGTGAACCAGGTAATGAAAGTGAAGCCTAAAAATAATAGTTAATTAGTGTTTTTTGGCGGCGTTTTGTGAGTATTTTTAGATATTTTTTAGAAATGTATCAAAACTAGATTTATTTGTAAATGTTTTATTATTTGTTCTTGTGTATATTAAGTCTATCAATTATTAATTTTTTGATCAATTTATTATTATGTGATCAATTATTGTATTTATTTATTTATCCATTTTATATTTATTCGTGTTTTTTGTGGTGCAGTGCGGATATTATGAGAATGTTTTCGTTTAATAGGATATAGTTAACATATTCATTTGAAAGTTTATGGCTTTTTTTATGGATTTCTATGTAGATACTATTTAGCTAATATATTTTATTGAAAAGATGAACAGTAGAATAAAAATGTGAACGATTTCTAACTGAACCAAATTTGTACCTTGGTTTCAAAATTGACTAAAATGATACAGGTTAAAATCTAGTAAATGTTGTGAAAACTAGGTTAAAATACTGGTTTTACTAATGATCTTAAAAAAATTGGATTGCTTTTGGCACTATAAGAGGTCGTTAAATAAAAAAAAAATAATTTGGCTAAGATTTGGCAAATCAATTTTTACATGCATTCTACATTCTATAAGTATAAGGTTTTGTTTATTATAAAAATCTGGATTTTATAATAAGGTTCTTGATTTTACAAGGTTCTTAAAAAAAGGGAAAATAACTTATTTACCTGACTTGAAGGGCCTAGTTTTATAAAAGGAAGACAATTAAAAAAAATATTGTTTTTATAATTAAATAAATTAAAATACTAATGCAAAATTTGAAAACATATTTTTAGTATTTTTAGGACCGAATTTTGCAAAAAAATAATTCAAATCTAGGAAAATAATTAGGTACAAAATTTGGGTTCATATTTTGGTAATTTTTTAATAAGAATGATTTTCAACCCTTTTATTTACTTTCTGCAGCCTTAAGATGCTATTACATTAGCATTGAAAATTGAAACATGAAACTTGAAAATAAGTTCCCGTATAATAATAACACCTTTAAGGTGCTATTATATAAGCAGTAAACTGAAAATTGAAACTTGAAAAGCATAATTAGTTCGTGTGTAACAGTTGTGGTGGCGCTAATTTCGTATATTGTTTTGTCGTAAAATGAAATTAACTAAACATATTTTATTCAGAATAAACACTTTTAATTCTCTACTAATCTATCGTTTTTCAATTCTAAAATTAAAACNGGATCTTTGTAGCCCATATTATAATTTTATTTTAGTTTATACTACCAATTTAAAAAAAAATCAGAGACAAGCTTAAATTTAAAAAAAATCAAATCTACCCAGGGTCCTAATTGTCCATTTTTTAGCTGTTAGGGCTCATAATTTTATAAAAATAATACTTTTGACTAAAACTTTTGTTTGAATTTTTTTTCGGACAAGTTGTATTCTTCCATTTTTGGATTCTTATGAAAAAATTGTTCCGTGATTTGACATTAGCATCTAAAATTGAAAATTGAAACTTGAAAATAAGTTCCTGTATAGCAGTTGTGGTGGCGCTTATTTTGATAAGAAGTAATAAGTTTTCTCACAAAATAAAATAGTATAAACATATTTTCACCGATAAACACTTTGAATACTCTTATTTATCATTTTCAATCAAAACAATGGAAATGATTTTGATTTTTACCAATTATTATTGATAATGTAGCGCCACCACAACTGTTATACGGGAACTTATTTTCAAGTTTCAATTTTCAATTTTCAATTTTCAATGCTAATGTAATAGCACGTTTAAGGTGTGTTTGTTCAAGTTTAATACGTTGAGATTCTGAGAGATTTCAGAAAAAGGCCAGGTCTGTGGCAATAAAACCAATAAGTCTTTTCTGAAAATATTTGATTATAAACAACTATTATTTGCTATAAATTTCAACATTTTAGCTATATTTTGGAACAATTTGACTATTGGTTAGAATTATTTGGCTATAATTTCCTCTCATTCAGACTAGAGGTTTATTCAAGAGTTTTGTTGTCCAATATGCGAATTTTGTCTTCTGCTGATGGCAACTACATTTTTCACACAAAAAACTTTTAAAAATTAACAAAATTCCAAAAACTGGACGAAAAATATAAAATTACCACAAATCCAACCCAAACTAAAAAAAAGCAAGTTTTTTCCAAGCAACTAGTATTTCCAAAGAAACTCGAAAAAATAAGAAAAAACAATGTTTTAGAAAAAATATTTAGGAAAAACATTTTTAAAATCAAACAAAGTCATATTTTTTAGCACCTCAACTTTTGAATGCGTTAATTTTGAATAGAAATAAGATAATTTATGGTTCTAAGGTTTTTAACACTTGAAACAGAGTCTTAAAATTAAAATAGCAATTTAAAGGATAACTAATACATTTTGCCTTTTTTTAAGGCTTAAAAATCGATTATAACTTGAAATTAGAGGTTCCCCAATCAAAATCATATTTTTGGGTTCGGGGATTAAAATCACTTGTTAGACATTTTAAAATTGTTTTTATTTTTATTTTTTTCATTTTAAAGAAAACATATACAGAAATATTTTAAAATATTTTTCTGGGGTTTTGGGGTTTTTTCTAAACGAATTGCTGGACGTCCTAGGGCCAGGTGGCGAGACNATAAAAATAACGTTTGAGCCATTTAACAGCATTTTAGGCTTACAAGGGTATAATGAACCCTGATTTAGAGCGAAGAACTTCATGTAAAGCGGATGGAGGAATCAGCTAAGACGCCAACTGGGAAACTTTAGCTATGGATCGACGAAACTGGAATATTTTTTTGGACCAGGCCAAGACCACCAAATGGTTGTATGTAGGGCCGGAGATGTATGTATGCATGTATGCATGTTTATTGGAATTATTATTTTAGCACTTTCAATCAGTTTCAACTTAGTATGCAGTAACACCTTAATTGATTGTAAATCATTTCAAACAAAATTCTACCGTGACGTATCCTAATTTTGTGATATTTTTCAGTTGGTTTTATCAACTCAATATAGTCAAACAATAATTAGTCAACTTCTAAAATCTAAAATCTAAAATTATTAATTTAAAGAAAAAATATATACCATAAAAGACAATTACTGACAATTTTTGACAATTTAGATTTAGAATTTAAAAAAATTCAGGCATTTCTAAACAATTTTGTAACATATTATTTAATTTTAATTTTAACGACAAGTTTTTTGGAGCAAATAAATAAAATATTGCAGGATTAAGACATTTTAGTGAATTTTAGACTCTTTTGACTTTAATTGTTTTGGTTATTTACAAGGAATTAGAAAATTTTGTAAAATATTAACCAATTTTAGATACTTTTAGACTTTTTCAGACTTTTTCAAATTTCAATTTCTATTTGATAATTTTTAACAATTTTAAACAATTTTAGACAATTTTAAATAATTTTAGACAATTTTAGACAATTTTACACAATTTTAGATTATTTTATTCAATTTTAGACAATTTTAATATCGATGTTTCATGACAATTTTTTTTGAGTAATTTATACAATTTCAAAACACCTGAAAGATAAACCTTATTTACATTTAATCACTTTTGAAACCAAGGATCTATTATATTTTAATGTTAATTAACTATACTAAATTCAAAAATATGGACTACAATTCTAAATATGTGTTTTGTTTCATATATTTTCATTATTAAATATATTATTATTATTATTAGTAAAAATATTTATCTACATTATCACCTACCTTTTGTATACCCTACATTGTGTATATAGGTTAGGTTTTATAGGACCAAATTTCAAAATATATAATCTAGTTGATGAATTTTATGAAAATGACTATGAAAATACTTTGTTCGTATTTCATACATATCATGAACTGAACTGATAGGTGTGTATTATATAATGATTGATTAAATTGTTTAACTACTGTTTATATTAATTATTTTTCTAACAAATTAATGTAAAACTGTTTAATGTAATAATGTATCAAACTAATATGTTTATATAATTTAATAGGCAAACCAACATATTTTTTAATTTTTTTTTTTGAGAGTGTTTATTTTTCATTTCTTTTGAAGTTGTTTTGATGTTTCACTTTCATTACTGGTTATTTTTCTAAATGAACAAATGCCAATTTTGGGAATCAGATTTCAATCATAACGAGCATTTTTCAACGTTTACCAAATATTTCTTAAATAATTCCATTATATAAAACAAATGAAAATTTTCATCTTCTTTTTAACAGCTTGTATTGAATGTTTCTTGGTACAAAGTTTTTTGATTCAAGGTGATTTTTCGGGTTATTTTTATTTTTTGGGCATAATTTTGTCTTTGATACTTTTAATAGTGAAAACTAAGATATGTATTACATTTCTATATTAATGTCAAAAAAAAGGCCAAAATAGGGTCCTTGGACCTTTATTTTATTTTCATTGCCCTAGGCAGAAAAAATCACTGTTTTGATACGTCACATGACGACTATATATTCATTATTTTGCTGAACCCACCGAAAATTCCGAAACCCTCGGGCTCTGATCCAGGATATTTTTTTGACCTTCAAAATTTACTTTTATTGGTAAATACTGAAAGTGCAATATGCTGAGTATTTTTTACTAATAGACAAAGCAGAGAAACAAGAATATATTGGAGTGCATGACTTTCGCTCTGATGGGTAAAAGTTGTGTCTATGGTGCTGAAATTTTCATTTCAAACATTATTGCCAAAGGTTCAGGTAGTAAAATACTATTTTTACAGAGTTAAAATAAGTCTTAAAAAGGTATAGACTTTTAAAAATCACAGTTGTCAGAAAAAACAAACGTTAGGGCTCTAAGGGTTAAGAGCAATTATCAAGGTTTAAATGTAAAAGCTATTTATTTTGACTTAAAAATTTATCAAATTGCAAAAATATTGTTGATTTAATTGGTAATATAAAATTTGAATACTTTTAGCCAAAATTTGACGACTTTCAGCAAAAGTTGAGAGAAAATCGAAAGTCGACGACTTTCAGCAAAATTTGACGACTTTAAGTCAAAACTTTTGACATTCAGTCAAAAGTCGATAGCTTTCATCCAAAAGTCGACAACTTTCAGCAAAAAGTTGACAACTTTCAGCCAAAAGTCGACGACTTTTTGGCAAAAATCGACGACATTCAGCTAATATTCGACAACTTTCAGCCAAATTTCTACGACTTTAATTCAGAAGACGACAGCTGTCAGTCAAAATTTTAGTCACAAGTTGACAACTTACAGCTGAGAGTAATGACTTTTAATCAAAAATCGAAGACTTTGAACCAATAGTTGACCACTTTTAGCCAAAAGTAAATAATTTTTAGACAAAAGTCGACGACTTTCAGAAAAAGTCGATGACATTTAGCCAAAATTTTATGACTTTCAGCCAGAAGTCGACGAATTACAGTCAAAAAACGACAGTTTACAGGCGAAAGTAATGACTTTTAGTCAAAAATCGAAGACTTTTTACCTAAAGTCGATGGCTTTGAGTGTAATGTCGACGACTTTCAATCAAAAGCTGTCATGTTTTGATTCTGATGGTAAAATCTTTTAAAATTTGTACTTTAAAGGCTTTATAGCGACGCCTGAGGTCATAAAGTCCGGTTATTTCACAATTTTAATTTTGTTTAGATATGTTTGAAGCTAAATGTCCTTAATTTCATTAAACTCAACAAAATACTAGTCCAAAAAATCTTCAAAACTTTGACACAATAAAACATTCGATACAAGCTTTATTCTGGTATAGAGTATCACAACGAATACAGTTACATTAAATTTTACATTGATTATTCTATTATTTCATATAATTATAATTAATAAAAAGAAAATATTATTCAGTAAATATGGATGACCACTACTACCACAGACTAAATATTATACAGACATCTGACTCTATATAAAAAATGATAGAAAAACTGGTGAAATTCTATCTTAAAAGCCTACTAGTTCACAAAGTAAAAGAAATACAATTAATTAGAATTCTCAATACATAATTTTACAAATAAGTTATATTTAGACATGAACACATTTGTATANTTCACAAAGTAAAAGAAATACAATTAATTAGAATTCTCAATACATAATTTTACAAATAAGTTATATTTAGACATGAACACATTTGTATAACGATTTTTTTGAATTCAGTGTTGCCTAACCGCAAAAGAATGTAGATTTTATTTCATTTTGGGGCAACTT
>JXOU01012884.1:0-12676 GCA_001014815.1 Chaoborus trivitattus | reverse complement strand
AAAAATAATAATTTTGCTACTAAATTAATTAATAACAAAGAAATTAATATCAATGTTCGCAATATCGTATTCTTTATCCCTCCCTACCTTATTCTTTATGGTTACCTTAGCTTTAGGGCATCATGACTTGTTCACTTCAATTAATTATTTAGTTTATTTAAAGGGCTAAATAGGCTGATTTTTAGTCATAACTTCAATTTTGCAAATTTTGACACTTTTTTAAAGCTAATTAAGCACATTTATTTTAACATATATTTTTAAAATTAATGGTAGTCCATTTCAAAATAATCAAGTTAAATGATAAAAATGTGAAACACCTATTTCTGAAATAAAAACTTATAAAAATAACATAAGAAAGATATTTAGTGCATTCTTGTTTCTAAATTGGGACATTGTTTGGGCACTGGGGCATTCTTATAACACTGTGAATCTTTCAATTCAATGTTTTGCATATTTCAACCAAAAACTAGACTAAACATGAAATACTCTATAAATTTCAAATGAAATAACTTTTCATCTGGAAATAATGATGGTAAGACAGTGTTTTAAAATTTCAAAAACACGCAAATGTGAAGGTAAAATAGATTTTATTTCTTGTGTTGTTGTCCTTTTGCTGTCTTTTTGCTGTCTTTTAATATTTTTAAATTAAAAAATATTCAAAACTACAAAAAAAGGTTTAAAGTATGCCGCCACTATGGAATTCTTATAGCTCATCTTTGAACAGTATGTGTAGTTTTATTAAACCTGTTTTTCAACCTGTTTTGAAGAATATTGAATCAAAAATACGCCCAGTTTCGTAAAAAAATAATCGGACAAACGAACTGACAGAAAGAGAAAACATGTTATTCTTAGTAACTTTAAACAAAATTGCATCTTTAACTGGTTAAAAATGTTATATTTTATGAAAAAATGTTGATAAAATGACAAAAACGGAAAAGTATTAAACGTTTTTTTTGCATTATTTCCTCTAACGGAAAACAAAAAATCTAGAGAAACTTTATCATTTTTTATTTTTTGGTCGTACTTTTATAGGACTGTTATAGCTTTTTGCATCATTATTGACACAAAGCAAAACATCCTCACCATCGATTTAAATAATGAGAAGAATTTTTATCTCCTACAGATTCATCTAAGATGACATTTGTTGATTTTTTTACACGGTAGCATCATCATTTTTCTCTCCTTCAAATCGAACATTTCCATCTGAGATTGTTATTTATGCACTTTTCTGGTGTGTTTCTCTGTGACAAGAAATTTGCATAATATTTATTTTTGCACATATGACATTCAATAATAATAATAAAATGTACAATATGAGTTTTCTACTCGATTTTGATCTTGAAATGTTATGTCTGATGTCTTGACAGTGTTATAAATAAAGAAAAAAGGGAATTCTTTGGATGTTCCTGCCAAGACGAGGTGAATAGGTTGAATTTTTAATGTTCTTGTTTTACAGAAAAGAAATTAACTCTCAGTGAGCAATTCATTCAAGAAAAAGAACAACAAGCAATGCTCAAAGAATTGGCTTTCTACATTTAAATATATACGATAAAAGATAAATAAATATAAAGGTGATCAAGTGGATTTTGTGTAGACAGAATAATTTCCATACTTTACAAATAAAAATATCAAAAATATATAAACAAGAGTCTATAGAGATCTTCTTGGGAAATCATTTTTTGTGGTTTTGTGGTTAAAATGAGTGGCTTTTTTGTCAAATTGATTGCCAATAAAAAGAAAAACAATTTTAAATTTTTTTTTTTTTTTTTTTTTTTTCACAAGTTGTTCCATAGTAGAATTTACGATTTTGATCTTTGATTTAAGCAAAAAAGCTGTATGTATAATATCCTTCTAAAAGTGACTTTTAGAACTGAGCGTTCCCCAGGAGCGAGAGCCATATATCTAGACCGATCTTGATTTCCTGATCAAAAAGCTGTCTGTTCATCCGTCGGGAAAAATTGTGCACATAATACCGGACGTAGCTTTTATCTGATCGTTGCAAAATTTGGTAAATAGATAGCTGTAATAAAACTACAGTGTGAATTCGAAAATGAGAGCAAACTTTCCGCAAAAAAAAATTTGAGCCAAACTTAAAAAAAACTTGTAGTGTTTATCAATTATATTATTGTCTCAAAAAATGAGCTTTCAAAGCCAAGAAATGACCAAATAGCAGCCAAGGCAAATTTTATTTTTTTGAAAACTTTTCTCAAAAAGTGCAAGTTTGCCGCCGCTATTTGCTAGGTGTAATAAAGACGCACAACAGTTTTATTACACCTATCCTTCCACCAATTTGTACAAAAATCTTATAAAAACTAACAATTACAAAATATCTGACTCTTTTCAAAATATCTGGTTTTTTTCAAAAAATCTTGATTTTTCAAAAAATCTTGATTTTTCAAAATATCTTGAATTGCCAAAAAACTTTTTTTTTTAAATCTGGATTTTTGTTTTTTTAAGAAAAGTGCTAATTTTTCCATTTTATGTAATTTAAATTTTTATTTAAACATTGCATGACTTGTACCACTGTGCCAAACATTCGTTTTCTCAAAACTGTCTAAGATTGAAGACAAAAAATGTAAACAAATATTTTTACGTTTTTTGTAATGTAAATTATTCGCTTGAAATTAAGAAGAAAAATACAAGAAATGCCTACACTACGAGTAATGTTAATACTATGCATATTTAATTAAAAAAAGAATCTTATTAACTGAATGAATGACATAAAGATTGGATTATTGTGAAAACAGAAAATATTTATTAGCAATATCCATTAGATGACCTATGAGAAATGAGAATTTAAGTATTATTTATGCGAGATTTAAAAGATTATAATATCTTATTAAATCATAATGTTGATGGAATTGAATACAAATCATTTGATTATGGTAATTATCTACAAGCAACGCGGTTATTTTTACTCTCTATGAAATTTTTTTGCTTGTCTCATTTTGGACACGGTTATTAGATAAACTTGACATAATATTAGTCATCAGTGTTGAAATGATTGATATATTTACTTGGACCTGCGACAGAAGGCCTGGGATTTTAAAATAGACATAAAAGAGTTAAATGTTTCATCTAAAATTGTGCAAAAAAGCCAAAAATTATAAAAAACTGTCTAAAAATTTAAATTTTTTATTTTTAATTTTCTAAAATATTTTTTAAAATGCCTAGAATTGTCTAAAAAAAATTTTTTATTGTTTTAAGAAATGTCTAAATTTTTTATAATTTTCTAAAGTTGTCTGAAATTTTTATGTTTTCTAAAAGAGACTAAAATTATGTTAAATTGTCTAAAGTTGTCTGAAAATTTCTAAAATTTTCTAAAAGTTTTTTGAATGCCTGGAATTGTTTATAATATTTTTTTTTATTTATTAAAAAAAAAATCTAAATTATCTTCAATTTATATAAATTTTCTAAAAAAGACTAAAATTGTGTAAAATTGTTTAGAATATTTTAAAGTTTTCTAAAATTGCTAAAAAAAAATTAAAATTACATAAAATTTTCTGAAATTGTCTAAAATTTCAGAAATATTTAAAAAATTTCAAGAATTGTCTAAACTCGAAAGTTTTATAAAATTGTCTTAAACTGTCTAAAAAAATTTTTTTTATTTTCAATTGGCTAAAATTGTCTATAATTGTCTCAAATATTTTTCAAAGTTTCTAGAAATGTCTAAATTATCTAAAAATTTTCATAAATTTTCTAAAATTTTCAAAATTGTCTAGAATATTTTAAAATTATTATAAATTTTCTAAAAATTGTCAAAGATGTCTATAATATTTTAAAATTTTCTAGAAATTTCTAAAATTGTTTAACATTAAGTAAAGTTTTCTTAAATTGTCTAAAATTATAAAAAATTGTCTAAAATCTTATTTTTTATTTAAAATTTTTTTCTAAATGATCTAAAAATTTTATAAAGTGTGTATGATCTTCTAAAATTGTCTAAAATTGTTTTAAATTTTCTAAAATTGACATAAATTGTCTAGAATATTTTCTAATTTTCTAGAAATTTCTAAAATTGTTTAAAATAAGCTAAAGTTTTTTTAAACTGTTCAAAATTTTCTTAAATTTCAAAAATATTTTAAAATTTCCAAAAATTGTCTAAAGTTTTCTAAAATTGTAAAAAATTGTCATAAACTGCCTAAAATTACTTTTTTTATTTTAAATTGTCTAAAATTGTATAAAATTGTCTAGAATTTATTAAAATGGTCAAAGAATCATCTAAAATTATTTCAAATTGTATAAAAATTTAAAATCTTTTTTACCAACAATTTAAACTACACTATAAAAAAGTCAAAAATATTTTAAAAATAAATAAAAATCCAAAAATCCAATTAAAATTCTTTATTTTTTGTCAAACAATTTAGTCTAATTTTAATAAAACAAAATAGAGATAGTAACACAGATTGGGTGGTAAAAGCAATTTTCTTTATCTCGACGTTTTCCTTTAGTTAAAAAGATTTATTTTTGTTACATTAACATGACGCTGTTGTCGCATTAAAAATTAAAAATATAAACATTTTTGATATTTTTTCTTCCATTTCTTTTAAAAGTGAATTACGTAAAAAAAATGTCAAATATTCCTTTTTTTATTATAATTAAATCACTGCTTCAAAAAGATGGAAAACGTCCAAAATATCGGAAAATTTTGCAAAAATAATTGAGTTGCATTAAATGTGTGACACCCGGTGAAAAACTAATAAATTATCTGGCTTGTAAAACTTTTTTCACTCGCTTGTTGCATAAATAAATATTCGAAATGGAATTACTGACAAGATCACATTTGTTAGAAATCCAGCATCTAATGTGAGGTCAGGGGTGTTATATTTGAAAAATAACAGTGCTATTTTTGGTGAAGAAGTCAAACAATTAAATATTGAGGTTTTGAAATTTTGTGCAAAATTTTATGCCAAAATTTAAAGAAGTTTTTTTTTTATTCATCTCAGAATTTGTTTTCTAATTTCGACTAAACTTAGTTAAAAAAGTTTTCTGGGTTAATATAAAGACTCCTCCTAATATTTAAACTTTAAGAATGACTAAATGGGGTCCAGTTTTTTTTTTTTTTTTCAAATTATTGTTTCCCGTTAATCTTACACATAAAATTATCAAATTTTAATACCAAAACACAAATTTATTAAATACGTCACATACTACAGCCCTGATTCAATAAGACATTCAATTTTCCATTCGACTGGATGGCAAAAATGCAAATTTGCATTTATTATAATTTCTTTATTAATTAATTTAATAATATTTCCAAAACATTTACAAACAATGATGACAGCCTGACATTTAATATACGTTACTGTGCGTTAATTTTTTAGGGTAAAAAGCGTCGCGTCAATGCCAAGCGTCACATTTTGTTGTAAAAGATGCAACAAATAAATTTATGATATAAATATTAAAATTTAAAGAAATGGAAAACATCAAAGTATTTAAATCGTAAATAACATTATTTAGCCATTCTATACATAATTTGCTGTACTTTTTTAAAGTTAAACATTTTTTATGAGTATAAATTATTTAAAATTGTATAATTTTGCATAATCGCTAAATATATAATCTACAATAAATTGGAATAAAAAAGAATTTTAATATGAAAGCAAGATGAAACTGAAAATGCACACACAAGATTTAACACCCACCTATTTTTCTTTTATTTTATTATGTTATATGATTATTTTTAAATAAAGTGACATTAATTTTGTAATTTAATACCTTATGTCCTTTGTACGACTCCATAGTCTCTGAAATTTGTATGTGTCTGATATCTTTCCGCTCTCTAAGAAGCTGTTCATTTACTTTGTAATGCAATGTTTAACCCATAAGTTAGTCACTAATTAAAGGGCAGCCCTCAGAGATGAAATATTAAACACATATTGAAAAAACCCCAAATTGGCAACGGGTTGTTTATATTGATGGGGAAAATTCATACGTATATCATACTCTTATAATACATTTCGTAATTAATGAACAACATCTTTTATAGTATTATATCCTCTCAACTATACACATACCATACGGCCTCTGTCACTTTATTCACTTATTATGGCACAGTCAGAGACACATGATTTGCATAAAATATCAATAAAATTTACTTTTTGTGGAACATTACAAAGTTACAATAATGATGATTGCATGAAATTATTTACACGAGAAAATCTTTATAAGACTAATTTTGAATTTATTCAATTTTATCATCATCATCATTGCCTTTTGTAAAAAACTAAAAGGATGGTGAAATATATGCAATTTTAGAAATTAGTTTTACTCGTAACTTACCCTATTTTATCGATTGAGCAAAATTATACACCCATATTTTATTCTACTTTATCGATCTTTCGACTGAAGGTCAGTAATTGAAAGTATTTTCCCACAATTCATAGAATTTCATAAGATTGAATCAGGTGAGGTAGTAGAGGGGTAGAATTAGAGTAATATTGGTTTTCCGTTCCAAAATTGACTTTCAGACTAGAGCGTAGAAATATGTTTTCTTCGCCCATTGTGATCTCCTGATCAAAAAAGTTTTAGATTCATTCACTCTATACAAGTCTCAGTTTCCATTCAGTTGGCTTAAAATTTTCAGATATGATAGATCTAAAAAAGATAAAAACCTATGAATATCCAATAACGCCAGCAGACTTTCTCTTTTAGTGTTTTTCATAAAATCAATGCCCAGTCTTTAATCATGCTTTTATTTTTAGCAAACTTTACGATAAGATTGATAAAAATAATGGTAAGAAATCATGGAACAAAATGGACACATACTCACAAAATACAAAAAAAAAATACAAAAATTATGAAACTTAATAAAATAATACTATTTCTCAGTTTATTTAGACCTAACGGTTAAAAAATTACCAAATAAAAAGCCGAAGTCAAAATTAAATTTTTTCGATTTTTTTTTAAATTGGTAGATTAGTTTACAGTATTCTGCAATCTGATACAAATATGAGGCATGAAGATTCAACAGTGACGGCATACTTTTACTTTAAGTATTTTTTTTAGTAAATTTTATTGAAATCAGCGCCAAAAGCGAGGAACGTTGGAAACTATTTGAAAATTAAAGTTAATTACAGCTTAATAATGTCCTAGTTATCAAAAAATGGTTACATGACCATGCCTCGCAAATAAACAAAAATTTAATATTAAATCAAGGATCTTTATTTTTAGACACGTTGCAAAAACTTCACAATCCATTTTTGGATTTGCCTTTAGTTTTTCTACTAAAATATGGTTTCTTTTCAAATTCATCCGGTTCTTGGTTCTTACAATTTTATAATAATAATCTTCTTATTTCCTCACAAACAAATATTTTACCATTCCAATTAAAATTGAGCCATTACTCGAATAGTCAAATTGAAAGTAATTTCAACTGTACATACATGAAACTATGTTTAAATGCAAAAACTTTCAGCCACAATGTAAATGGAACAGAGTATAAACAAAAACCAATTATTTCAACTTGTAATTATTATATCATCAAATAAGAACTCATCGACCAAGTTTAGTTGTGAGTTATTTCAAGCAATGAAAAATTAATCTCCAACGAAAAAAAAGCAATTTCAATTTATTTAAAATGTAAATTGAAATAGAAATGATTAATATTTTATTAAACAATAAATAAATGATTCTAATGTAATGTTTATTTGTTAGAGGGCAGCAGCCGTGGCGCAATGGCGAGATGGCTGTATTTTTAATTTGACCCTTGCCTTTTAAACATGTTGGTTGAAATCAACTTATCTAGACTAGTTTAAACGTAAAAATCAAATAAAAACAATTAAAGTTAGCAGCAGATTCTAAGCTGATCCGATTCGAGCTGGCTCAAGCATAAATCTTCACTCGCTTCGGGAACTGGCTAGTTATGGTTAAAAAATTTTCTCCAAATGACAATCAAACCTCCTAAAAAAAAATAATGAAAAACCTCCAAAAAAAACCTCCGACAAAAGTGATGAAACGCCCGAAAAAAGTAACGAAACTTCCGAAAAAACTATCAAGCCTCCGATAAAAGTGATGAAACCTTGTAAACAAAATAATATAAAATCTCCGAAAAAGGGACAACATTTCCGAAAAAAGGAAATAACCTCCGACGAAAGTAAATAAATCTCTGAAAAAGAAATGAAAACCTCAAAAAAAAATAGCACAAAAACCAATCTCTAGACAAGTTTAAATGCCCTGTTCCACTAAACCACAAAACTATATCATGTTTAAATCTATTTCAAATAAGATTGTAGACTTCTGCAAAATGTTAGATATTATTAGTCTAAATAAAATGTAAATTACACTGAATGATTGTTTATTGGTTTGGATTGCCGAATAGAAAAAAAACGAGAGGTTTTTATTTTTTGAATAAATAAAAAAAATTAGAAAATTGCTTTCATTGTCGACATAAGTTAAATCTAAATAATGATTTATGATTATCATACATGCAATGGTCTGACTCTGAAATACCAACCGCAAAAAGATTTTGCCTTCGTCGTCTTCATTTTTTTTTCTTTTACTCGACAATTACGAGTAAAAACCTTTTTTTATTTTGCTTTTTTATTGAAATTTTACATGAAAATAAATCTCACCGTGCTATAAAAGTTTGTTTGTAATGTAATTCATGCAAGTTGACCAAACTTGACATGATTGTATAATATATCATAACAATTAGTGTAAATTACATCTTTTTTCTGTATATCATATTTAATACATACGCTTAGTTCACAAATTATTAAAAAAAAAGTTGGACATGAATTTGATTATTTTTAAATAATCAAAATCTTTCTTTCTCTTTCTCTTTCTCTTTCTCTTTCTCTTTCTCTTTCTCTTTCTCTTTCTCTTTATCTTTTTCTTTCTCATAAAATTTCAAATAATTGTTTTTGTAATTTTTATTAAAATTTTAAACCCAATACAAATTTACGTCAAACAAGACACCCCTGTCTAGAGTATTTTATTCAGAAAATTCATTGTCCATGTCTAATCAGTTTAATTTTACAAAATCATGAAAATTATAAACACCATCGCACACGATATATGTACCATACACACAAGAGATCCATATCAGACTAAAAAAGATGCTCGTCAACTATTTTGCATTTTTCTCATATATGCAAATCCTTTTAATTTATTAGCATGTGGCGTCATTATGTGATGGTTCTCTTCATATTGCCTTTATCATATCTGCAAGTTGCACATACTTATATGAGAAGATGATACTTTGGAACAACAACAAAAATAATACTAATAATAATATTAGTAACAGGAACATTAAAAAACAGGTCGGATGTGTCTGACGCATTGATATTTTTGTAATTGGAGTCTATTTGTGGCCTTACAATTGTATGTGTTCCAAACAAAGTCATACACAAGGGGTGAATCAGATAGTGATATAGTATTATTGGTGTGAGGGACGTAATTGTGGGGGAGGTGATTTCGAAAACGTGTTGACAATTTTGACAATTCCAAAAATTATGAAATTTTGCAAAAATGTAGTCTATGTTAGTAATAGTACTATTTAAAAATATGAGCCTTTATGGTCAGAAAATTTCCACCAGGAAAATTTTAAAATTTTTAATTTGAAAATCTCTGAAAACAATTTTTGGTCTAAAATATGTTCAGAAACATGAAAACTTTCTATTTCTCTATATTAAACAGTAATTTCTCGCTATTCCAATATGCATTACATGCGCTTCTATACCACAACAGCCTCAAGAACATGGAATAAATGAGAAAATTCTTTGCAGTAACTTTAGGCACATAACTTACGAACAAAATGAAATTCACGTGATATCAAATTTCATTTTATAAATTGTACGTACATGTGAAGATTTTTATAAAAAAAAATTATTCTTTTTGGAGAAAAATAATATAATAATAATCAACCAAAAATACTCATAATAATAATAATAATAATAATAATATTTGTACCTGTTTCAATTTGTCAAACACCCTTACATAAATTCACGAATAACTTACAATTTCCATGCAAATCCAAAATTGTTATTACTAGTTTACATATAACAGAGTATTTTCATTTTCTCCCTTATATTGGTATCACAGAGAAAATAAAGAAAAACAAAAGGCAAAATATGTAGAAAATTACTCGCCCTTATCTCCACCTGGTACCTCAAAAATAAAGCACGATAAAAGCAGAAAAATGTGTATATTAATACATTATGGCTATGAAAGCAGTCATTCAAAAACTACGAAATGCTTAAAAATAAATTTTAGCTTTGTTTACACAACTGTATCATATTTTAGTAACACCCGCTTGGTAACTGTCTAAAATTGTATTGAAAATGTGTAAAAAATTGTTTAGAATATTGTCAAAAAAAATTTAAAGCTGCCAAAAATTGTCTCAAGTAGTTTATTGGAATTTTTTTTTCTTAAACTGTCTAATTAATCGATATAATCGATATTTTAATAAATATAGTCAAATATTGTTATACAAACTTTTGAGGCACTTTTAAAAAGTCACAATAAATCCTTTTTTTAAGTTTCGTCATTTATGAACGACACCCTAATTTACATATGTATGTGTTTGTGTTCAGATTGAAGGCAAAAAAACAAAAACAAGAAAAAAGAAAATTATGGAAAATTCTTTATACACATAACATATAATATTGAAGTTCAAGCAATGAAATTTCCATTTTCTCGTTGTATTATTATTTTAATATAGAGTAACAGAAAAATAAGAGCGGAAAAGTTATGAATATAAATTTGGTATTTTTTATATATTTTATTACGTTAGTATAAAGCTTTCTGTTGCTTTTCATGAAGGAAATCTAAAAAAATATTGGCGAATGAATTGCATTAAAAGATCAATTTTGTCAATTTTGATAATTTTGACAAAATTGACTATTTTGACAATTTTGAAATTTTTTACAATTTTTGACCATTTTTGACCATTTTTGCCAATTTTTTATATATTGACACTTTTGAATTTTTTTACAATTTTGACAATTTATAAACACTGAATTTTTTACAATTTTTGTCAATTTTTATCAATTTTTGTCAATTTTTGTTAATGTTTGTCAATTTTTGTCAATGTTTGTCAATTTTTGTCAATTTTTGTCAATTTTTGTCAATTTTGTTAATTTTGTCAATTTTGTCAATTTTGTCAATTTTGTCAATTTTGTCAATTTTGTCAATTTTGTCAATTTTGTTTTTTAAAATTTTGACAATTTTGGACATTTTCGAAAAAAATACACCATTTGATGTACCCTTAAATTATTTTACAACTCTAATTATTGATCTCAAAATACCCCTAAAATAAAAATTTGTGTCTGCTCGGAAAAACAATTTTGCACTCGTAATTCATTTATTTTCACTTAATTTTGATTCTAGTCGTAAAAAGCGAGAATAAAAACGAAATAAAAACTCAACAATCATAAAATGGTAGTGATCTATAAGGATGTGGGAGTTTAATTTTTTATGGCCGATTTTATGTGTCAATTCACTCGTCAAAATACAAAATTACGATGTCATTATCATCAACATCATCAGGAACATTTTTGATGGTATAATGATGATACTATAACTTTTATTTTATGACACAACACAGAAATTAATAAAGCAAAAATGGTTGCATGACTTTATTTTTTTACTAATAATGTTTTTATTTTTTATTTTTTCAGGTGATGCAAGTAATACGAGTATTGGTAGTGGGGAAGGGACGGGGGAGGAGGACGACGATACGAACGGTAAAAAAAATCAAAAGAAACGTGGTATATTTCCTAAAGTGGCAACAAATATCCTAAGAGCGTGGCTGTTTCAACATCTAACGGTGAGTCATTATGTATTTATGGATAATTTATGGTAATTTGCAAAGGCACCAAGATCTTCCATCGGTAAAGATCAAAGTGTTTCTAGAAATATTTTTTATAAAGCTTACAGAAATTCGTGTAGAAAACCACAGGAGATCGTTACAAAGTTCTATCTCACGACCTGTTATTATTATTATATTGTTATTTTCATATGCAGTTCAAAATTTATTATTTTTATACCGTAAAATTGGGCTAGATAAGATGTTTTAAGATTTTATTCTGAATTTTTTCAACATAATATTTTATAGCAATGAAATATTTTCAAAAATAATTATTTGGTTCTAAGTTCTACTTCATAAGGGGTATTTTCTGGTGAGAAAAGCTTAGTATCTATCTTTTGGTTTCATAAATATTAAAAATAAATTGACTGTAATTTTTTTTTATTATTTTTGGTTTCAGGGCCTTAAGAGCATTTTAAAGCGTTGCATTTAAACCAAAAAATATAATACATTCGTGTATAATATATAAAGAACCCTAAAAATATTTATATTTTAGTTTAATAATTTATAAAATCATTTTGATCGTTAAAAAATTATGGCCCTTTTATAATATTTACTAGGAACTAAACATTATAACTTCAGAAGCAGATATCAAACCATTGAGCCGAAGGTCAAAATAAAATTGCCCAAAAACAAAAAGACCGAATGACCGAAAATAAAAAGGCCAAATAACTAGAAATGCTGAAAATTCAGGCCAAAAATGAAAAAATAGGTGAAAGAAGGCTCACTTGGCCATTTTTGGCCTAATATAACTTTCGGTATTTTATACTGATATTCGACTGGGACTGGCTAGCATAGTCAAGCTTTGGAAATAAGTACAGAGCAGTTCATTGGAAAATTATATAGATTTTTATATAAATTGAACCTGAA
>JXOU01012743.1:478-16999 GCA_001014815.1 Chaoborus trivitattus | reverse complement strand
CAAAATTTAAGGATAAAACTGACTAACTTTTAACTACATATTGAGAATGGATTTTCTGCTATAAAATCGGCAATTTCTGGTTCACCCATAAACGAGTATTTATTCAATTTTAAACATCATCGTCTTCATTAAATCATATTATTGAAAATTATGTTCTTTTTTATTTTTTCGGTTCGTGTATTTAGTGTCATTACACAAGCAAACAAATTTCTTACATTTTTCCATTATTATGATTATTGTTATTATAATGATGATGTATTGATGAGATGAGTTTCTTATTTTTTTTCTACACTTCAAACCAAGCACGCGTCAATTTTTTAACATTTTCTAATAAATTGATAATTATTTAATCTTTTATTTCATTCGTATGCTGTTATATGTCTTTTATGCTGAGTCGTTTCCATCATAAAATATTCTCACAATGTATTTCTTACTATATAGACACAGGATGATCAAAGACGTGATTTGCGTTTGTTAAACTGTGGATCATTGATTGGTGTCATTATCTATACATGGCTTCGAGGTGTTTTGAGGTTGATTTTAAAATTTTTGATTTCTTATTTGGAACAGTTTTAAAATCTGAAGTAATGTGTTGAAAGACCGAAAATAAAAGGGTTAAATTGAATAATAAAAAAATTCTTGAGCTAAATAGAAAAAAGGCAGATTATTCCGTGGATCATATCAATACTAGAATGGACATGTGGAAAGTTGATAGAAATTTAAGACAAANAATAGAAAAAAGGCATATTATTCCGTGGATCATATCAATACTAGAATGGACATGTGGAAAGTTGATAGAAATTTAAGACAAAAAATAAAAAGGGTGAAATGGCTCACTTTTTTAGTTTTCAGTCTATAGTTCCTAGCCTTTTTAAGGGCTGTGGGACACAGCCTACTAAAATTATTTGCCTTTTTTCATTGAAAAATTTTTTATCACCCCTTAGAGTACGGTGTAACTCTTTTTAAAGATGTTTTAGAATATAAAAATGAATTCTACCAAAATTTAAAACAAAACTAATGTCTTTTAAAAATTAAAACTTTATTTAGGGTCACCACTTAAGGCCTAAGGAGTAGTCCATTTTAGATCTTTGTAGTTGCACAAAAACAGTCTTATTTCCAAAAAAAAAACTATTGTTTAAAAAATAAATATTCTTTACAAAAAAAGTACAGTTTTTTTCCCAAAATTTCGAGGAAAACTGAAAATTGTGGAGCAAAAAATAGAAAATTTATAAAAACTATTTTTTTTTTTAATATCGGAATATTCCTAGTTGTTTTTCCAAAATTCAGAAATAAAAATTATGAAAATCCAACTTTTTTTATTTTTAATTTTTAAAATTAGTTACGCAGAAAAATCAAAGGGTCAAATTAAAAGACAACTGATTTTGTGAAAAGAAATCTGATTTCTTCCAAAAAAAACTATGTTTTTAAAATTTATAAAAAAAAAAAAATTTCAGTAAATCGGGGTTTTTTCAAAATTTAAGAATCAATTTGGAATTTTAAGAATAAAACTGATTTATTGTCTTTCAACCTTTTTCTATTCCTTATAGCTTATTTGTTTGTTTTTATTAATGCTTATTTTGCACCAGTCAGCAAATTTAACTTTAAGAAGAGAAAATCGAAGCTTTTGTTTCCAAAGCTCTTTTGGTGACGATAAAAAATTGCTGATTTGTTAGGTTCATTTAGGTTTGGATTCAGCTCTGGCTAGCCAAACTTGTTTTACCTAAGGAAAATATAAATTCTAGTTTTGGTTCAACAACCAGTCAGCCTTCACATATCCTAGTTAAGGCTTCTTGGCTTTGATATTTCTATAGTCTTCTTTCTTATATAAGTTTTCGTTTAGTATAGCGTCTAAAATTCAGTTTTTCGTTTCCAAATTTTCACATTTAGCCCACAAATACCAAAATTTCATACAATTATTATATTATTAAATTATTACCTTTCGAACAAAAAAAAATCTTAGCATACCATTCAATATAAGCTTATAACACCAAAATTTATATATTTTTCGATTTTTCGTTCTTTTTTTTTTGTCATGAATTAATTTAAATTGTGGGAATGATATGTATGCGATTGACCACACCACGCATTAAGGTTGGTCCAATGGATTATTTTATATTCAATGCAAATACGATTTTTTTTGAGTCGCTCCTATAATCACAAAATTTCTTGGTTTTGTACACCAAAAGTAGGGTTATAAATAACGAAAAATTATTTAAGAATGTAGGTACAGATGATCATAAAGTAGTTTGACGAATGATTGCGTCATTATCGAATGTTATTGGTGAAAATGTATTTTATAGCATGTTTATTTTGGTAAATAACTAATGTTATTACCGTTGAGATAACACTGAGTTTTTTTGTGTCTTATAAAAAAAATACAAAAAAATGTTTTTGACAAAATTTCTAGTTTTTTGCTAGGTGGATGGGAATTTTAGGAACAATGTGGGATAATTTGCGAAAAAACAGATTAATCTGAATAAAATATATTCAGATTTTTTCAAAAAATCTTGTTTTTGTTCCAATTATTTTTTTATTATTTTAACATGAGACTTTATTAACATTTCAAGATAAGTTTATGCAATAATCTATGAGATTTTCCAACCAACTACTCCATACTTGTCTCCATAGCTCGCCTATGCTAGCCAGTCCCCGACGAAAAATATATATATTTTTTTGCCAGCTGCGGTAATCAAACCTGCGCCCCGATGCATGGTATTCTGCCACTATACCACTACACCATCCTAGGGGACTTTGTTCACAATTTTTGACTCAGAATTCCCAGTTTTCTCAAAACTAAAGAAAAACTTGGAATTTTCATTGAAAAAACAAGAAAATTTCGTAAAAAAAAAAATACTTCAGAAAAAAAACTTTTTTTTTGTATAAATCTGATCAAAAACGAGGCTGAGAAAAAAATTAATAACAGATTTATCACTAATTTTTACGATTATTTAATAAAAGACTGAGAAAAAAATAAGGCTGAACATTAAAAAAGCCGATATGTAGCTCAAAAGCGTGAAATGAAATAACCCATGCCATTTTTGGCATGAATATTCGGTCTCTCGAGACATTAAACTTTTTTATTTATTCGGCCAATCTATTTTAAGCCAATTTTTCAACCAACCTTTCAAGTTTTCGGCTTTTTTTTTAGGCCTTATTTGTTCAGTCTTTCGAGTTTCGCCTTAATGGTATGATACTGATTTTTACTTGATGATCCAATGGGAATTTTTCAATAAAACCAATGTTGCTATAAAATTAAATACCAGTTAAATTTCATTTCCAAAAACCACTCTATCAACACTCAACACTCGAAAAATGCCTTTTGTCAAAAAAAAAGATCTCTTATCTATTTTAAATTAAATTATATGAAATTTAACCTTAAATAATATTTTAATAAAAGCCTTTTTATATTATTCATTTCAATTAAACGTTGAAAGAATGGTTAAATCGTGTGGTATAATTTAAAGACAATTATTTTTGGTGATATGTAAATATTAAAATGAGTGATGAATTGCAGTTTTGAGTTTGTTTTGTTACCCGGTTTCACATCTATAATAGCATGTACATGTATAAATATGCTAGCCAAGAGAGCCAGTCATCCAGTCAACCAGATGAAATTAATTCTTTAACAGCTCATATTGTAGTACATAGTTTGTCTGAATACACTTCAATCGTTTAATTTTTAATAATAGTCTCTTTCTACAACACTTTCTTACATCTTTAGCTCTTTGTTCAAGAGACATACGAGTATATTGAGAGAAGTGTTCTTATAAGACTTTTTGTCGGCAAATATTTAAAATGGTGTATTATTTATATTTGAGGGTAAAAAGGATGGCATGAAAGACATGACTTTACTATGACAATTTTAAACCATAGTCGCACCATAATATGCTTGCACCTACATATTGAAACTTTGCTTTTAAATTATTTAAAAATTTTATTATTTTAATATTAGGAGATTAAAGATTAAACTGGGGCTCATGTGGCCTAGTTTTTTGTTGAAATATGCAAAATATTGAAAAATTGTAAAAATATTTTAATATTCAAAAAGCAAAAAATAAAAGGTTATAAATTATACTCCGAAAAACAATTAATAACCTCCAAAAAAGGTAATAAAAACTTCCGAAAAACTCGGTAAAAAAAACTTCCGATAAAACAAATTAAACCTCCGAAAAAAGTAACAAAACCTCGAAAAAAATTGTCAAAACTCAGATAAAAGTGATGAAACCTCCGAAACAAAATAATACAAAACCTCCAAAAAAAGAGACATTTTCAAAAAAAAAAAGAAAAACCTTCGAAGAAAGTGATGAAATTTCCAAAAAAAGTGATGAAACCTCAGAAAAAAGGCAAAACCTCAGAAAAAATAATACAAAAACTCAGTAAAAAACCTCTGAAAAAGTGACAAAACCTCCGATAAAAGTAACGAATCCTTCGAAAAAAGTGTTAAAACCTCCGAAAAAAGTGATGAAATCTCTGAAAAAAATTCTCAGGTTTTGTTAATTTTTTCGGAGGTTTCTTCACTTTTTTTGCATATATTTATTTATCTTTATCGAAGGTTAAATTCTTCTTTGGAAAATATTTTTTTACTAGAATAAAGTGGCCAAATGAGCCGAAAGATCGAATATGTAGGCCAAAAATACCAAAGTGGTTGACATTTCAGTTCAATTAATTTTCAGGTATCATACCAGAAGGCCGAAACTCGCGAGGCCAAAATACTAAGGCCAAAAAAATACATCGAATGAAAAATTGGCCAAAATTAAAAAAAAAAACGTCGAATGACTCAAAAGGCTGAACATAAAAAGTCCAAATGACCTGAAAGGCCAAATATTGACACAAAAAATGGTAAAGTGGACTAAAATGAGCTAACTTTGCCATTTTCGGTCTAATATTACTTCCAGATTTCTTTTTTGCGTAACGTTGCTTTGGGCCTCATGAAGAGCAGAACTTTTCTCAGACTTTTTTTTTAATTTTTGACTTAAATTTTCCGGACTTTTCCAGTTTTTGCCTTTCGTTATAAAATCATATATTCGAACTAATAAAACTTTTGTGATTTCATTTTGAACCAAATTTTGCTTTCGTTTTTATGGGCAATTGANTATAAAATCATATATTCGAACTAATAAAACTTATGTGCTTTCATTTTGAACCAAATTTTGCTTTCATTTTTATGAGCAATTGGCCTTTTTTTATTTTCAGAATAATTTTGTTTTTGCCTTATTTCAGGGCTTCCCAAATCATGCACATTTGTGTATTTTTGTACAAAATCTAGTACAAAACTTACTTTTTCTTAATTTTTTTTTGTATGATTTTACCGTTTTTCTATCTATTCAATTATTTTGTGAATTCGTAAATTTCACTAAAACCCACTTTTTTGCTCCCAAAGTGTGTTTTTTCGCTACTATTTTGGCTATTCCAAAGAAATAATTGNTTGTGAATTCGTAAATTTCACTAAAACCCACTTTTTTGCTCCCAAAGTGTGTTTTTTCGCTACTATTTTGTCTATTCCAAGAAAATAATTTGATATAATTTTTCGTATTAACATTTAAAAAATCAATACATTAAACCCCCTAGCATAAAAAAAAACAAAAACATGATTATAAAGTATTGAATCTAGAGATTATAGGCATCAAAAACTTCCAATTCAACGATTCAATTAAAACTAATTACTTAATCACTAAAACTTTTGCACATTTATACAATCATTACGAAAACAAAAGTGAAAAACTTTGATGAACATGAATTTCCTATGTCGTATTTCGCCCTTTTCGTCCAAAAGCAGCAAATCCCATCAAAAGTCAATAAAAGTAAATTCTCATTACAATGTTATCATAACAATTTGTGTATGGGAAATGCAAAAAAAATCTGCCTGCTCTTAAGAAAAGCATTGGAAAGCAGGGAGTGGGGGTAAACAACGAAAACTAATCAAAAATAAATTGGAAAATAAGGAAAATGATGATAATGTACTTGTTTTTTCTTTTCATTCGTTCTGAGATTACATCCATAATCTTCTACATTTAGATTTTTCCAACTTCTTTAAGAAAATAAAGAGCTGATATGTTGGTTGAGATTGCAACTTGTGGTTTCACTTTTATTATGCTTCATATTTTATGTTATTTTTTCAGAGAGTATTATCATTTCACAATGGAATGAACACCAATATCTTGATGTTTGATGAACCGAAGCGAAATCCGGCCAATTCGCCTTTGTTCTGGGGGTAAAACGTGTACATTGAAATGGAACATCTTTTATGTAAGAATTATAGCGTGAAATTTATATCAACGTTTTAAGTTCTAAGTTTGATCACAAAGAAAATTATGAAATAGTTAATTCTATAAACAAAAAAATCATTCTAAAATCTAAATGGTTGAGTAGCTTGTCTTATTTTGTTAGTAAAGGAAAGGGCTAAAAATTTACTTAATTAAGTCCTGTATTGCTTGAAAAAAAAAATCATACTAAAATTGTCTAAAATTGTTTAAAATAGTCCCAATTAGTCTTAAATTGTTTTGAATTGTTCCAAATTGTTTAAAATTTTCACAGAGAATTTTGTTGAAAATTTTATGAAATTATATTTTAGGCTTTTTTTCGAGTTTTGGCCTAATGTCATGAATCCATGATGATTCTATAACAAAAGGCCAAAACTCATATGACAGAAAAACTATAAGAGCACAAACTAAAAAGGCCGATTGATTGTAAAGCCAAAAGAAAACTAAGGACGAAAATATAAGGGCTTAAAAATAACATTAGACCATAAATATATAGACCAAAAATGACAAAGTTGACACTAGCTCTCACTTACCACTTTGGCCTATATATTTGGCTTTTCAGGTTATTCGGATTTTTTTATTTCCAGCTTTTTGTATTATTAGGCATTTTTATTTTCAATCAATTAAGTAGGTCCACCATTCAGAGTGGCCTATCATGAAAAAAATTATTAACGTACAAAGTAATTTATTTTTTTTGGTATTTTTTCTATGGTGCATTTTCTGTAGTTCATACATTAATCACCATCGTTATTATGGCACTCACTATAGCGTTATTCTTGAAAACTCAAAACAAAAATGTCTTTTTTACTAAATATTCTCATTTATACAAAAGAGATAAGAAAATGAAAAAAAAACCGGTAAACTATCAATAGTTTTTGCGTTATTTCCTGTTTTTAAGTAATATAAATAGATCAAAAATAACGCTACTCGCTCTAACTGAAAAAAAAAGTTTTAGAAAACATTCCAAGAGTTTTTCCCTTTAAAAGATAAACCAATGTTCGAAAATTCTTAAAAAATCTGTTTCGAAATTGTAAGTTTTTTTTTCACTTTTGACAGTATCAAACCACTTTTTCTAATTAAAAAAAAGACAATTATTTTCTCTTTTCCTTTATCACAAACACTAAAAATATGAATTTTAATTATGTCACCAACAGCAGATAAAAGTCAGAAATACACTCTGTTCTTTGAACTTTTTATTTGAAAAAGCCGAATAGATAAAATGTTTTTAAATAAAAAATAATTATAATAAACAATTAAATATACATCAGGGCCATTTAGTGTTAATTTTCATAACCTACAAAAGGATTTGTTTAGTGTATATATATGAAGGAGACAACCCTTTTTAATAATTATCATAATTATAGTTTTATAGTAATTATTTGGAGATTAAGATAATTTTAGGTAAAAATAATCATAAAACCCATTTTTGTGTATCTTTCTCTGTTTTACTCAGTTTACCATCCAGAAGAAAATATTCACATTTTTATGGTAATCATAAAAAAATCGAAATAATAAAAACGAAATTAAATGGTTTTTAATGGTATTTAATGTGATGGATAACAGAGCATTAAATTTTTGTGATAGTTAAATTAATTATCGATTAAATTGTCCATTTATGTTTATTTTATTGCTAAAGAAGTTGTTGTCTTTTTTTCATGGTATTTTTTTTCTGTCTTGTGGACAATTTTGGGTTATAAAAATCGTTGGAATGGATTGATATCAGTTACAGTGGCGTTATCGTTATGCTGTGTGGCACAAGGAGATAGTGAAGCAGCAGCCATTCTGGTGATGACTATTTAATGAAATCTGAAAAAAATTCTCTTGATCGTTTTTAGATTATTATTAGTAATTATTAAATTTCTCAAAATAAAAAAAAATCGATTAAATTTTATAGATTTTTTTTTTATTTTTTTAATTATAACATTGAATTTTTGCAAAAAAAATTGGCCCAATTTTGATGAATATTTTTTAGAAAATCAGATATCGGTGACGTACCACCCTGCATTACCCATTTAATGAGCTTTTAACCATGCTTTTCAAAAACCCACCACTTTCATTGATTTACATAAACATAAAAAAAAATATTTATAATACCAAAAAATGTCCAAATAAAGAAAAAATAGCATGTTGACAAAAAATAGTGGTTGCTAGTGACGATTTGGTCACCGTGACCTATAAATCACAAATTTAATGTATTGTGAAAATGGTTTTCCAGTTTATTCGTTTTAATGTTTTTCCGTTTTTCCCTCACCATCAAATTTGGCATACAGCAGGAAAAAAATCAGATTAAAAATAAAATAATAACAGTGGAATTGAAAACAAATTTATGGAAGATAGTAAAAATCAGGCCTTTAGTATTGTTGTGGCCTTTATAAAATTAATTTTTTGTGGTTTAAAAAAATTAAGTTTAGGGTTATACAAAAGTCTTATTATTTTTCATGAAAAAATATCTTCTTTGTAGGCTTTTCTAATGTAAAGAGCCTACCCCAAATAAAAATCAACACTTGATCTTCTAAAAATAATGAAAAATATAAATGAATGAAGATGATAATGAAATGCATTAATGTATAAAATATATATATGCACTAAAAAAAATATATTCTAGAAAGCGGCTAAAATTTTTGTTTACAGATTTTTGCTGGTTATTAAATTTGTTTGGAGATGATGGCTTATTCCTTCAAGCAAACAATTTTAATAGTGTAACAAATAATTAACATAAATTTTTTGAATGTGTTAAACTTCTATATTATTTTTAAGACACTAAAATGGCTAATAATGAAAATTTTGGTTTAAATAAAGCTTTGAATTTTGTGTTTAGTAAAAATTAAATTTTCCAAAGTATACTTCTTTCTTTAAATAAAAAAAAATAACTTGATTCATTTTGCTTTTTAAATGCTTACTAAATGCACTTTTAAATACAGTCTAGCTTGCAACGACCTTTAAGCAAGCTAAAAAATTATATAGCAAGATTTAAAGAATCTTATGAAAATTATTAGATTTAAATAAACTTTTTTTTCAGTGTTTATACATATGCATCTTATGTATATAAATGCAAAAATGAAAAATATTTATGGGCATGGCAAGTGAGTCTTCAATCAATCCCTCCTTCTTTTTATAATTACAATGAAAACTTTTCTATCATGCAGTTTTATATTTTCCTACCATTTGAAATGAATGATGCATTTATGCATATTATTGCAATAATTTTCACGAGCTTTTGAGCCAATTAAAAACTGAGATAAGAATTATGTGTCAATTTTGAGTTTCCTTCTATAAAAAGAGTTTTCCACATGACAACATAAACGTCTAAGAAGAGAGAGATATTTTTATTTTTATCTCACTCTTGCACATACAATTTTCCGTCTTTGTTGTTGTCACTGAGAAAAATAATCGTTCATAAAATCATTGCATTTAATGCCATTTGATAACGGGAGATTTCTCGGGAATGGCATTTAGTCTGTGTAGTTATTTTAAATTACACATTTTGTTGATAAATCATTAAATGAAAAACTAAAATAAATATAGCAATTAGAAATCTTTCCATGCATTGTATAAGAAAATTATAACATTTAAATTAGCAAAAATTATAATAACGCGTTCTTGGCAACTTTGCACAATATGAAAGAACAATAATTAATTCTTAAAATTCTTCAAGAACTTTTCAGTATTAATCTTTTAGTTCATAGCTCAACCAAAATTAAATATTTTGAATCTAGAATAAACCCTATTTTTGAGAAAATTCAAAAAAATATTTTCAAATTTTTATTTTTATTACAAAAAAACTCAATCGACTCACTTTTTTCAAAAAAAAAATTCTTTCGCTGAAAACATACTTTCTCCACGTTTTAAGACTTTTGAAACAAGAAAAATGCAAAAAAAAAAACAAGTTTCCCTCGGTCCGTCGTTACATCGTATCTTTGGCAATTTTTATGTTTTACCTGTGATCCGATTTTTAAAATTCTTGTTTTATTTAGTTTATATTGCAGATATAGGTTAAGGTTTACATAGGTTTCCCCCACGAGTAGCTTTTGAGGGTGATAAAGCCATTTTAAGTAATTTTTAACCCGGCAATTTTCAGCTTTTTTGTACTTAACCTTTTTTTGTAGATATGCCAGATGATAGACTTACTAAATACAATTTGATGTTTTTAACAGTTTTTTTCTAGAGGCTTTACTAACATAATAAGGGGGTGGTTTCAAAATAAATTTTCTTTTGACCATTAACTATACTACTAGCTTCTTTATCTGTATGCGTTTAAGCTTGACTTTTAAATAATTAAATTTATCACACACATACTAAAATCATAATAAAAATATTGACTACCTAGTAATAAAATGTAAAAATAAAAATAAAAATAAATTCACACTAGAAAAAATGAACACAAAATTCAATATGAAAATTCCTATGAGATTTTTAGTAATCTCGCGTGCAAACATTTTTCTCAGTGTGTTGATGATTTACGTTCTGAGAAACACCGCATTCTTGATTGATGGCAGCACAACACGTTGGGAGAATTTTTACCCATTTTTATATGTTGATATCTTTTTACATTAAATTACTTCATGTCCTAATTTCATTGTCTTTCTCATTAATAAATATATGAAAGATTCCGTCGGCAATTCCTATCGATTTTCTTATGGTAATAAATTATAATTATGTTATTTAATGTATTTAATTTTATGCAATATAACAGGGTGGCATAGGGAGACTGATTTATATTATTGATGTAGGCACCCTCAAACTTAATTCAACAAAACCCATTAACCAAAAATATAATTTTATTTAATATGAATGACTTTCTTTTTTCTTGACTTTTTACTTAAAAATTCCATTTATAGTTAAATTACAATTTATATGGCTTAAAGGGCGATTCGAAGTTGTTTTTCTGTTGGAAAAGGTGATAATGTTATATGTAAGAATGTGTTTTTATGTTTTTTTTTGCGAAAATTGTCGAATTACAGTTAAACTAACATTAACAGCTGATTGAATGGGTGTTTTAGTCGTAAAGATGAGAGGCTATCAAATTAAGTTTAATGAGGATTTAGATAAATTTTATAGCAAATCATTGTGTAAATTAGAGATCCAATTTGTTTGTTTTGTGTAGGTAGATAAATGTGTTCCGTCGGTGGCAGTGGTAGGTGTTGGAGGGTCAGTAATTAAAATTTTGATAGTTTTTTGGATATTAGTACTTGTATGGAACTTTTATGGATGGCTTAAACATAAATTTGACCAAATATGGAATCGTGAAAGAGTTAAATTAGTGATACTTCTTTAAACGAAATTTTGACAGAATTTAGCTCCATAATTATGTGACAAACTTCATAAAGTGTTGTTTGGTTTATTATTCCAGTTCTGCCACATATTATTTTAAAAATTGCCAGAAGCAAATTTTATTTTTACAAAAAAAAATTCTTTTTCCAAAGTTTTGAAAAAAAAATTTTAGAGCAAGATCAGGATTTTTTTTGCCTAATTTTTTTTTTTAACTGTTTATAATTGTCTAAAATTGTATAAAATTGTCTAAATTTGTCTAGAATTGTCTGAAATTGTCTAAAATTGTCTAAAATTGTCTAAAATTGTCCGATATTGTCTAAAATTGTCTGAAATTCTCTAAAATTGTCTATAATTGTCTAAAATTGTCTAAAATTATTTAAAATTGTCTAAAATTTCCTAAAAATTGTTGAAAGTTTCCTGAAAATTGTCAAAAATATTTTACAATTGTTTAAAATTTTCTAAAATTGTTTAAAATTTAATAAATGTGTCAAAAATACTTTAAAATTGTCTAAAATTGCTTTACATTGTTTAAAATTGACTTGAATTGACAAAAATATTTTAAAATTGTCTGAAATTGGTTAAAATTGGTTAAAATCTGGAATTTTAGGGCAATAACTAGAATCAAATTACTTTTTGAAAATTTCCCAAAATTTGTAAACAATTGTAAATTTTGAGAAAAATCTTTGGATTTTTTTTTTTTTTGGAAAAAAACCAATATGTTTTGTTAATTTTTTTTTATTCTGGATCACAAACTGGAAATAACTGATTAAAAACATGACCGGATAAAAAATCAGAATAAATTCAACCTAAAAACTTTCAAAAAGCTGTAAATAATCNAATCTTTGGATTTTTTTTTTTTTTGGAAAAAAACCAATATGTTTTGTTAATTTTTTTTTATTCTGGATCACAAACTGGAAATAACTGATTAAAAACATGACCGGAGAAAAAATCAGTATCAATCAGTAAAAAGTATTATTACCGATTATTTGTTTTTTATTTAAATTATTTTTCAAAAGTTAAATAAAAACCCATTTTTAAAATTCAAAAACTCCAAATAGAAAATTATTAAAAATAAAAAAAATCTTTTAATTAAGTAAAATAAAATTTTCTTCCATTTACAGGTCGATGGTGTTCTCGAAGAGATTGGTCCTCGCCCCCCGACACTAGAGTCGACAATTCTAGACGTGTACTATATTCCTCAGTCTTCCTAGGTAGTCCGGGTAAGTCATCAATTAATTAGCCATCATTTATCATTTGATCGATCGTCATTCGTTGAAAGAGTTTCATATCTTTTTATCCATTTCTGATGAACAAATATCATACGAGTTTATGCTTAAAAGAATGGAAAATGCAGATAAATAAATTTCCTTTTTAATTGTGCATTTTATATGGACATTATAATCACTCACTCCATTTTCCTCCGTAATTGTTCATTTTTTATCTCTTGACAATGTTGATGAGATCGCAAACGATCTCTTTAAATTAGTACAGAGGATACCGCGCGCAATAACAGAGAATAGCTTTATTGAACTGCTCTTCTTCAACTCTAATGATCATTAAGTAAAGATAAAAAAATTGATATATAATAAGAAGAAAAAGATACACAAAAATATATACTTTTATAAATGGAATGTAATAAATAAGTAGACAATTAGGAAGCCTTCTTATAGCAAAGTCCAAAGAGATAATAATCAATTTAATATATATTTTTTTCTCTTATTATTGCTTTATTATTTTTTCAAAATTGCAAAAATATCGATTTTCATTCATTTATAAGAGTTCTTTAAAATTGGATTTCTTACAATGGAAATTGGTTTCTTCAAGGTCTCTCTATAATTCTGTTATACATGTAGGTGTAATATGATTTCTTGACTTTTGAATGGCCATATAAATTGTTGAACATTCTTAAAATGTTATTGTAATGATTGAGAATGGGCTAGCATGGTCTAAATAAAATGGCTAAAATTGACTTAAAAAATCAAAATTNGCATGGTCTAAATAAAATGGCTAAAATTGACTAAAAAATCAAAATTTTTTAAATTGTCTCAAATTATTTAAAATTGTTTGAAAGTGTCTAAAATTGGTCATAAATTGAAAATAATAAAAAAATTCAAAAATTGTTTAAAAATGTCTGAAACTGTATTAAAATAAAAATATCAAAATACTAACTGTTAAAATTTTCTNTAAATTGTCTCAAATTATTTAAAATTGTTTGAAAGTGTCTAAAATTGGTCATAAATTGAAAATAATAAAAAAATTCAAAAATTGTTTAAAAATGTCTGAAACTGTATTAAAAAAAAAATATCAAAATACTAACTGTTAAAATTTTTTTTTTTAATTATTCAAAATTGTCAAAAATAGTAAAACAATTTCAATTGTTAAAAATTATCTAAAATTGTTTAAAATTATTCAAAATTGTCTGAAATTATTTAAAACAATTTCAATTTTCAAAAATTATTTAAATCGTCTTGAATTATTTGAAAAAATTGTTTGTCTTAAGTTGTTTCTAATTATCTGAAAGTGTCATAAAGTATTAAAAAACATTGCTTTAAAAGTCTCAAATTGTCTAAAATTGTTCAAAATTGGACATAATTGTCAAACATANCTTTAAAAGTCTCAAATTGTCTAAAATTGTTCGAAATTGGATATAATTGTCAAACATAATTTTTAATTATTTAAAAATGTCTAAAATTGTTAAAAATTGTCTCTAGAATTGTTCAAAATTGTCTAAAATTGTTTAAAATTACATAAGATTATTAAACAAAAAAATTCAAATTCTCTTAGAAAGTCTAGAATTGTCTAGAATTGTTTAAAATTGCCTAAAATTGTAAAAAAATATTTTAAAATTGCCTAAAATTTGTTCAAAATTGTCGATAATGGTCTAAAACTATTTAAAAAAATTCTAACATTGTTTTTAAAAATCTATAATTATCTAAAATTATTTAATATTGCCTAAAATTGTTAAAAAATATTTTAAAATTGTCTAAAATGACATTTTTTTAATTGCCTATAATTGTCTAAAATTGTCTAAAATTGTCTAAAATTGTCTAAAATTGTTTAAAATTATTGAAATTGTCTAGAATGGTCAGAAATTATTTAAAATGATCTAAATATGTCTAAAATTGTTTAAAATTATCTTAAAATTTTTAAAATTATTNTGTCTAAAATTGTTTAAAATTATTGAAATTGTCTAGAATGGTCAGAAATTATTTAAAATGATCTAAATATGTCTAAAATTGTTTAAAATTATCTTAAAAATTTTAAAATTGTCTTGAAAAGTCTAGTATTGTCTAAAATTGTATAAAATTGTCTAAAATTGACAATTTTTTTAATTACCTTAAAATGGCCAAAAAGTTTCATAAGAATATGTTCAATTACTATCGCTACCCAATTTATGACCAAATTTGAACTAAAGCAAAGATCAAAAATGACCTGATTAATTGTGAATGGCATAAATTCCGACTACAAATACCAGACTTGATGTTTTTTTGCTGAATCATTATATTTTTCAAGAATTTTTCAATGTAAAGGTCATTAATCATATTTCAACCGCACATTGTAGAACTCAATGAAGTATTCTTATTTTACTTTAAAAACCTAAGTTATATATAGAAGGGTAAAACAACTGAAACATTAAAAAAAACTTAAGTAATGTTCAATCGGTAACCTGATGACTGAGTATGAATCACAATGCCTCATTTTTCTTGCGTCACTTAGAGCAGTCTCAAACTTTATTAGTATTATTACATCACTTCATATTAACAATTAAAAAAATTGGGAAATATGAGTCTTGTATTGCACTATTACATGTTTGAATACCTTTTGAACAGTCTGCAACGAATATCTCGATCAACCCTGCGAGCCCAAGAGTAGGTCTGTCAAATGTGATTTTTCAATGTCTGTAACTTTTGAAATAATATCCTCTAAAGAATAGAACAGAAAAATCTAAAATTTACCTCCCACGGAGGGAATCAAACCCGTCCATCGGATTCACAAGGAAAAGTCTGACGACTTTAAAAAATTAAGTCTGACGACTTTAACATCATGGCCATCATTAATTGTCCATGGTACTTATACCTAAAATTTTCTTTCAGAACTTTATTTACAGAAGTCAAAAAAGTCAGAAGTCATTAAAATATCAATTACAATATAGAACCTCCAAGGGCACCTAAATAATTAACTGGAGCATTAACGATAATAAGTTGGTGACTTATAGATATTGCCGTGGTTTGCATGTCACGTTAAGCCGTTGGTTGGTTGCTGGGTCTATAAATGCTAGTTTAATTTAAAAACTTGCACAGGAAGGTTGACTACTATGGGCCCAATTTGAGTCTTTTGTACTATAGAAACGAACGATAAAAAGAAAGTAATTTCCCTACATCTTCCTTTAAATAAAATTCATCTACCGTGGACCCTTCCATTGATACACAGAACGTAAGTCGTACACTCCAATATATTGTGGTTTTTCTGCAATCCACATGCTATGGACTAAGAAATTATTTGTCCATTCACACGGTTTTTAGCAAAAAATTAAATATATTTTCGCAACAAGCAGAAAAACGAGAATATATTGGAGTACAAAACATACGCCCTGGGTCAAGAGACCTGACAGCATCTTAGGTACATATGTATACTCAAAAATTGTCATTCGGCATAGAAATAAGTCTTTTATTTCAGACTTTAAAAAAATCCAATTTTTATGAAAAACATACTTTGAGGTTCAAGGGTTAAGTGTCAACCAGTTTTACATAAATTTAGGTGTCGCAGCTTTATTTAGGATACAAAAATAACATTTTATATCATTATGTTTTCAATTCGATCCCAAGCAGACCTGTGGAAATATCATATCAATGATCGTTCTCGCAAAAAGAAAAAGTGTGGTAGAGGCATTGCAATTTACGAGCGGACTGGTGTAAAAGCTAAAGTCATTATGTAATCCAGCAGTGATTGTGAGATTGAGTATCTATTTCTTGAGCTCTCGTTTAAGGGA
>JXOU01012679.1:0-13192 GCA_001014815.1 Chaoborus trivitattus | reverse complement strand
TTTCAGACCCTTTGGCTAAAGTTTTTGGATGCTTTTTACATTGATCTCAAAATCTTATAAATGAGGACATTAATGTAAAAAAACTATTTTTTTACTATTCATAATAGAAATTTCTTCTCTCCGTGTCGCAATATAATATTTTCTGTAATTTATGTTATATATTTTCNATTTCTTCTCTCCGTGTCGCAATATAATATTTACTGTAATTTTTGTGATATTTTTTTAATCAACGGAATATTTTCCAGCTGATTTAATTTATTTCATTATCCAAGCCCAGATTTTCCAATTGTCCTTTCTCCCTCACAAACATATTTATTATTTAATACTAAAAGCGTATTTTTTCACTCACCTCTGACCACAATGCGGACAATCCTGGCGCTGTATCAACGAAGGATCATGATATACCATATGATTTCTCAATTCGTACTGGAATCGGAACCGTTTCGTACAATGCTGACAGATTACCTCCATTTTACTGTGATGCATCTTCAAGTGCATGGAATACTGTTGTTGTGTCATGATAAGATCTGGATTGCACTCAACGCATTTGAAATTCTTCTCCGAGTGAATATTTTTCATGTGTTTCGATAATCTAGATTTGTTCAAAAATGATTTGCCACACAAGTCACAGACCATACCGTCAACTGGGGCATCACGGCGATGCTGGCTCATATGGATCTGCATGTACTCACGTCCAAGTACAATTTTGTCGCAGATTTTACATCTAAAGTCTTCAGGGTTCTCGTGTGCTTTCATATGATCGACAAACGGATTGCGCCGATGAATTTTCTTGTTACACTTCATGCATCGAATGAAGGGCAAATTGATATCGGCATGGACCTCTTTGAAATGCTTCTCAAGCTCGTGGAAATTCCAAAAAATAGTCTCATCCGTAAATCCACAAGGTTCGCACGATAAGCGATTCCCACAGTATGAAAGCAATTCGTCATCTTTCCATCTTTCGACTTTGTGCTCCTCTTCTATATGCATGTCCAAGTCTTCCTGTAGGCTAAATCGGTAGTCACATTTATCACAGGCCAATGTATCTTCATAGCTGTGTGTATCATAATCGTTAACGTCTACAGGAGAAATAACAATATCATCCATAAAGTGATTGCGAATGTGTTCCAAAGCTTTTTGCCGTGTATGGAATTTTGTGAAGCAGTCTGAATATTTTCTGCGATTTCTGACCGTGTCCTTGGGAATGAACGGACACCGAGTAAAGCATTTCGTGAAATGTTTGGCTGTCATGTGCTTCTTCATCTTGATTATATCTCTAAATTTGTCTTTGCATAAAGGACATCGTAAACTTTCCATGTATTTCTCTTCGACTTTTTTGCTTGCCTTGTATTTCAGTTTTTTCGATGATCCATCTTCTTCGTCAGAATCGCTATTTTCTTCATCACTGTCATCGTCTTCTTCGTCATCCAAATCAGATTCTTCCTTCTTAGACTTTTTCTTCGTGGGTGGCTGATAATGATCTTCTTTTTTCTTTCTGGGAGTCCTTGGGGTCGATGACCTCTTTGTTGGTTTTTCTGGCTTCATTGTTTTTTCCGTCTTTTCGATTTCAGTTGGTTTATATTCCTCATCATCGTCGTCCAGTTCGATTTGACTGATTTTTTTGTCATATAAATCATCAAGTTCATCTTCTTTGTATGAATTTACCTTAGCCTTTCGCCTTTTTTTCAAAATGGTATCTTCATCATCACTTACTGAATTCATTTCCTCCTTAATCTCAACATCTTCATTTTTTTGTTCGTCAACAGTCTCTTCAATCCCATGTAGGGGCAATACCAAGTCTTTCAATACTTCAAGTCCATCAAATTTTGTATCATCGAGTAGTGGTTCCGTTTCATCAATAGCATCAAGGNCTTCAAGTCCATCAAATTTTGTATCATCGAGTGGTTCCGTTTCATCAATTGCATCAAGAATTTCACTCAATTCTGGTTTAATATAAATTTGCTCGGCTACAAATTCCAAATGTTCTTTATTATGTACACTTTCAATTTCACAATAAAATTTGTGAAAGTTTGCTGTATTTTTCCAGCAGCTTTTGCATATTTTTGCTTCGTCTTTTATATCCAACCAGAAATGTTTTTTCAGAACGCTAGCAATTTTTATCTCAATCTCATCTAAAACCTTGTTCACCTTTAAATAACGACCAGTTTCGGTTAAACAGAGAACACAACTATCTTTTCGTCCCATTTTCAACACAGTTTTTACACTATTTCATGTTTTTCAAATTAAATTTCAATTTACAAAAATCGATTTAACAAAAACTCGGTCTTGACGTCTTGTAGACTTTTTAGATTGAGTGACAGGACTGTCAAAATCACTAATAAAATAAAAAGTTTTGTAGCNTGACGTCTTGTAGACTTTTTAGATTGAGTGACCGGACTGTCAAAATAACTCAAAATAAAAAGTTTTGTAGTNACTATTTCATGTTTTTCAAATTAAATTTCAATTTACAAAAATCGATTTAACAAAAACTCGGTCTTGACGTCTTGTAGACTTTTTAGATTGAGTGACAGGACTGTCAAAATCACTAATAAAATAAAAAGTTTTGTAGCTCCCTCGTAATATTTTCACATGTGTAGAGTTTTAATGTTTACCACGATAATTCAAAAGTTTATTTTAAATGGTTAATATGTCTTTTGACCCGTTTAATGAGCCTCTTCTAGTTACTGGTGGCTATGACCACACAATAAAACTTTGGCAACCGTATTCTGGAGCCTGTTTCCGTTCCTTGCAGCACAGTGATTCGGTAAGTATCTATAACTTTTCCAATCCGGTGACAATTCTAAATTAAATTATTCATTTTAGCAAGTAAATGCATTGGATATTTCACCAACACGAACTATTTTAGCAGCTTGTGGGTACCAGCACATTAGACTGTATGATATGAACTCAAATTATCCAATTGTTAATTTCGAAGGTGTTTCGAAAAATGTAACAAGGGTAGGATTCCAGGAGGAGGGTAAATGGATGTTTACAGGTGGGGAAGATTGTCGTGTTCGTATTTGGGACATGCTATCGGCCAATCCAAGCTGCAAAAGAATGTTTGACTGCTTGCACCCTGTAAATGCAGTCTGTTTGCATCCAAATCAAGTAGAGTTGGCTATCGGTTCACAAGGGGGTAGCGTCTATTTGTGGGATGTAAAATCAGATTCTCATGAACAATTGATCCCTGAAAAGGATTCTTCAATTCAGGACATAGCTATAAGCCCAGACGGTACTCATATGGCAGCAGTGAACAATAAAGGCAATTGCTATATTTGGAGCCTTTTGAATGTCGAAAATCAGCTGACACAAACCGAACCAAAATTGAAAATTGATGCTCACCGAAAATACGCCCTACGTTGCAAATTCAGTCCAGATTCAAAGCTTTTGGTTACTACTGGAGCTGATGGATGTGCAAGAATCTACAAAACAGAAGACTTTAGCCTATTCAGAGAGCTCAAATTGGAAAAAGTTGCTTGGATTTGGGATGCTGTTTTTAGTAACGATTCAAAGTATTTGTTCACAGCCTCGTCAGATTGTACAGCTAGGTTGTGGAAGATCGAGACGAAAAGTATTGAACGAGAATATGTTGGTCATTTAAAGGCCATCACTAGTTTAGTTTTTTCGGATAATCGGAAGAGTTCTTAAGCAGTTTATTAACTGAAGGTGACTATTTAAGTAAGCTATTAATTTATAAGAGAATAAAATATAATACTTGGCAAACATCTTTTTTGAATCTTAACAATAAGTCTTTTCCGATTTGTATATATTGTGTGAAATATCGTGCTTTTTACGGGGTTCTATAGGACTCCCTACAACCGTAAATTCATAATCCCANATAATACTTGGCAAACATCTTTTTTGAATCTTTACAATAAGTCTTTTCCGATTTGGATATATTGTGTGAATTATCGTGCCTTTTACTGGGTTTTATAGGGCTCCCTACAACCGTAAATTCATATTTCCAATAAACACCAAGGGTTAAAAAAATTGCTTTCTTGTCGATTTTCTTTTATACCACATATTCTAGCCCCTCGCTTCTTCAAATTTTCCAGTCGGAGAGCAGCAAACACTGCTTTCGACCAAATTGACAAATGTCAAAAAATACCGCGAAAATTTTGTTGCTCCTTGAATATTTTCATTGAGTTTTCTAAAAAAGTTAAAAGTGGATACTCAATACCAATTTAATAGGAATTCAGTTNAAAATTTTGTTGCTCCTTGAATATTTTCATTGCGTTTTATAAAAAAGTTAAAAGTGGATATTCAATACCAATTTAATAGGAATTCAGTAGAAAAATGAGTGAATCGCCAAGTAAGTAATATAAATTAGTGATTGCGATGTATTTATTTTAATTTCTAATCCTATAATTGTGTAGGCTCGGAACAGCGCTCAAAACGCAGAAAGATCGACAAGAATGGTAGAATCGCGGCTTTGGAACGGCTACGAAATCTAAAGGGATCAAAACACAAATACGAGGTAGACACCGTGAAGAATGTATACGACGTGGTAGATGAATCGGAATATGTAAAAACGGTAAATGCTAGAGTTGATGATGATTGGATTGATGATGACGGAGGATCAGGATATGTCGATGATGGCAGAGAAATTTTTGATGATGATGAACTTGAGCCATCAAGCAACACTTCCAAAAATTCCAAGAAAAGACCTCGTGATGAAACCCAACCAGCGAAAGGCAAGAAATCCTTGAAGAATTTCTTCAAAGCGGCTGAAGAAACAAAGGTTAAAATAAGCGATGATGATGCATTGGCCGATATTCTAGGTGAAATAGGATCAAACGAAAATGAAGCAGCTCAAAAGATTGAAATCAAGCCAGTCGTAGTATCTAGGAAAACACCGAAATTGAAAGAAAGCACTGAAGAGGATGTCCAAAAGTACATGGAAAAAATAAGTAAAAATTTAAAAAAGTCGGAAAAACCTAAAGATGCCGATGACGAAATGTTGGACCGATTAATTCACAAGAATCAAGAAAAAGAAAAGCCTAAAGCAAATGTAAAAGAGGAAGCCAAAACCGTTGAAGATGAATTTGATTTGTCTGGCTTGAACGATGATTTCTTTGACGAAGATGATGATTTGATCGCACAGGCCATTACTCAACCAGTCGTAAAGCCTGCGGTTCGCTTTGAGGTGAAAAAAGAAAAGATTGATCCTAATTTTGTCAGTGGATGGGAAAATATCAGCGAAATGGATCTGGGAGACGAATTTGAAGATNCATTACTCAACCAGTCGTAAAGCCTGCGGTTCGCTTTGAGGTGAAAAAAGAAAAGATTGATCCTAATTTTGTCAGTGGATGGGAAAATATCAGTGAAATGGATCTAGGAGACGAATTTGAAGACGAAACTGAATCACAAATGGATGTTTCAATAAAAAATGATGAAGAAAGTATAAAAATTTGGTATTGGGATGCATGGACTGATCCAAATAAATGTCCTGGAGAAATCTATTTGTTTGGAAAAATGCCCGGTCCAAAAAAAGGTGAATATCAGTCGGTTTGCATTCATATACAAAGTGTGGACCGAGTAATGTTTATGTTGCCCAGAAAAAAAGAGATTGATTTGAGGACCAACCAGGAAACTGACAAAGATGTTAGCATGATGGAGGTCTACAGAGAATTTGAAAGTGAAATTGCTGGCAAACTCAGAATAAAGGCACACAAAACACGATATGTGACGAAAAACTACGCATATGTGACCGAAATTAAGGGTGTGGACGTACCGTTGGTCAGTGATTATATGGAAGTACGTTACGATGCACGCCAACCTGCAATTTCAAACGAGAAAAAATACCGAACAATTTCGCATATTTTTGGAACAAATGCGAGCATTTTAGAAACATTTCTGCTAGAAAAAAAAATCAAAGGTCCATGTTGGATGGAAATTAAAAATTTCCAAAAGGTTCAAAACGGACCAACTTGGTGTAAAGTTCATTATAATGTACCAAACCGAGCATCTATTATTATCAGCAGTGAAACAGCGCCTCCACCTCCTATGATAGTATGTACATTGAACATAAAATGCGTATCGAATGAAAAATCAAAGCACAATGAAATCGTCATGATTTCGGCTTTGGTCAAAGAAAGATTCTTTGTCAATAAACCAGCCCCGCAACCACCAGAGAAGCCATTTAATAAACATTTTTGTGCCCTCACCAGACCGGCCAATACGACATGGCCAATAAGCTTTGATGCCAGCAAATACCAAAAAACGACAATTAAACGTTGTGAAAACGAAAAACAACTTTTGGACTGGTTCCTTAATGAATACGTTCAAATTGACCCAGATTTGGTTGTCACTCATGACATTTACAATTTCAATTTGGATTTGCTTTGCAGTCGAATGATTTCGTTAAAAGTAGGAAATTGGTCAAGAATTGGTCGTTTGAAAACACACCACATGACTAGCAAGAAAATCGACGATTTCTTTGTCGGACGCCTGGTTTGCGATTTGAAACATTCAGCTGAAGAATTGATTAAATCGAGAAGCTATGATTTGAATACTTTGTGTCAGGAAATTCTGAAAATGAAGGAGGGTGAACGAAAAGACATCCAGATTGATGACATTCCAGATATGTATTCGACGCCTGAACGACTTTTCCAGTTTGTCGGCATCACAATGCACGATTCTTACTGCATTTTGAAACTAATGTACGATTTAAATGTGATTCCTTTGGCCTTACAAATCACTCAAATTGCTGGAAACTTGATGAACCGAACGTTGAGAGGTGGACGAGCTGAACGAAATGAATACCTGCTTTTACATGCTTTTACCGAAAAAGATTACATTTTGCCGGACAAAATAGTCAAAAATTTCAACGAGATGAATACACAAAGGACAAAGACAAAATCGAAGGCGGCATATGCTGGGGGTCTTGTGTTGGATCCAATTAAAGGTAAATTTGGTTTTAGGATTATTATCATAAGTAGAAAACTCGAATGGCCGAAAAAAACAAAGACGAAACAAATAAGTTGAAAACTTGAAAAACTGATACAAAAATTAGCAGGCCCAGATCTGGCAGGCATAGATTAAGGGAGCAAAAAATATATTTTTAATTTTTTTTACCATTTTTTCTATTTTTTTTTTTACTAATTTATCAGTTTTTTTCTTTAATCAACTTTAGTGTTTTTTTTCTATAAATTTTTTTTTGCATTTTTTTTTTGCAAATTGCTAACCTTCAGAACGGAGCGTCCCCAGGGGTGGGAGTATGTTTTCCTCAATGATCAAAAAGCTGCCCGTCCGAAAAAATTGTTTTCTCGAAACATGTCATATTTTTGATCCAATATTCTTCAAAATTAGCCAGCATAATCAAACTACATACGAAGCTCGAAGGCTCCAATAATGGTGGCATACTTCACTTTTAGTGTTTTTCTTTAAAGTTTAAACCAATTATTAATGCTTTTTATGAGATGTCAAAAATGGCTGTATACGACTAAAAAGATTAGTTTGTAAGTTTGTTCCAAACGTCCCAAAAACTGAGCCTTAAGGGTCAAGGAATGGCCAAATGGCAGACGAGGCAAATTTGATTATTTTTTTTACTAAAAGTGAAAGTAAGGCTTCGCTATTGGATCCTCATAGCTCATCTTCGAACTGTGCGTGTATAGCTCTATTACATCTATCTATCCATTTTGAAGAATATTATCGGTCGAAAAATACTTTCGGTCTCGTCAAATAAATTGTCAGATTAAAATTAAATAAATAAAATAAAATTGGTTTAAATTTTGTTTGCTGAATTTATACTTTTAATAAAAGATACGAATCGGGTAAATCTGTCCTGTCTAGTTTTTGGTAATATTTTCCATGAAAAAAATGCAAAATTTAAAGTTTTTTTCCAATTGGGGTTTTTGTTTACAAAAATTATTTAAAAAAAATCTCTTCAAAACATTTTAATTATTAAAATGCCGTTTTAAGATTTTAATCTATTACATAATAAGGCTGCAATTTAGCCATGGAATATATAATATTATTTTTCAGGATTCTATGACAAATACATCCTCCTTATGGACTTCAATTCGTTATACCCCAGCATTATCCAAGAATATAACATTTGCTTCACTACCGTTCTACCACCAGATGGCGAAGATGGTGAACCATCCTTTGTAGACACAACCGAAACAGGCATTTTACCTCGTCAAATTCGAAAATTGGTCGACAACCGTAGAGCGGTGAAGCAATTAATGAAAAAACCGGGTTTAGATGCTGATTTAAAAATGCAGTACAATATTCGACAACTGGCTTTGAAATTGACTGCAAATTCGTTGTATGGATGTCTCGGCTTTCAGGCTTCTCGGTTTTATGCCCAACATTTGGCCGCTTTGATCACACAGAAGGGTCGTGAAATTTTGATGAACACAAAAAGCATCGTCGAAGGGTTAAACTACAAAGTCATTTACGGCGACACGGACAGTATAATGATAAACACCAACATTTTGGACTATGATCAAGTATGGAAGATTGGCAGTAGTATCAAGCAGGTCATCAACAAGACGTACAAGTGTCTTGAATTGGACATAGATGGCGTGTATAAATACCTATTACTGTTGAAAAAGAAGAAATATGCCGCTGTTACTGTTTCGAAAGTCGGTGACAAATTTGAGGAAACTAAAGAATATAAGGGCCTGGATATTGTGCGTCGTGATTGGTCAAAAATTTCGGTTGTCGCTGGAGAAAAAGTGCTGGAAATTTTGCTGACTAGTGAAAAGCCTATGGACGAAAGAATCGAAGATATACACACATTCCTCGAAGAGTTGAAGGTTAAAATCAAAAATGGAGAAACTCGTCTTCAAATGTTGGAAATTACGAAACAATTAACAAAAAATTTAAAGGATTACACAGAAAAGAATTTGCCACACGTAATGGTGGCTCAGCGAATGAACAAAGAACGAAAAAGAAATTTTAAGAAAAACGATATGATTAATTACATAATATGTCTTGATGGAACCAGTGATGCGGCCATAAAACGAGCGTACCACATCGACGAAATTCAAGATCCAAAAAATAAGGAAAAATTAGAAGTGGACATTGAATACTATTTGGCCCATCAGATACACCCAGTTGTTTCTCGTCTTTGTGAGCCAATAGAGGGCACTGATTCATATCGATTGGCCCTCAGTTTGGGCTTGGATGGGAAAAAATACCAAAATGTCGTAGCAACAAATGAAAATCGTGAAGATGAAGGAAAATTCACAAATAATTTGAAACGGTTTAGAATGTGTCACACGTTTGATTTTGTTTGTGTCAAATGTCGTGTCAAAAATGTCGTTGCGGCAGCTTTCAAAAAGGAAAAAGGGAAATTTGTACCAATTTTTACGCGTTGTGCAAACGAAAAGTGCGAATATAAGCCATACCAATATTTGCCATCAATTAAAAATCAAATAGTTTTGGCCATCAGAGACGACATTAAACGGTTCTATCAGAATTGGATGATCTGTGACAATCCAAAATGTGGCAAGAACACGAGGTTTCTGACACATGTAAGGAAAATTTAGGTTGCTTAAATAATAATGGTGGTAAAATTATTTTATTTTTTTTGTAGGTTGGACCGGAAGGAAAACCAATTTGTTTTAAATGCCGAACGGGACTTCTAAGTCGCCAATTTAGTGAGGAAGATTTGTATCAGCAATTGCTCTACTATCGTCACATGTTCGATTTGACCGATTATGAACGAAGTAAGACTTATTTTTAATAGTTTTTTTTTTAACGATATTGGTTTGACAAATTTGTTTTATACCGATGATGTTATTTATTTTATTTTTAGAGTTTTGCAAATTTGTCTAGTATTAATTTTTACCAATTATAAAATTTTCTTGGTTAAACAATTTTTTCCCAATGGTCAAATTTTGTTTTTTTTTCAAAAATTTTCCAATTTTTTTATACTAATTTTCAAACCAATTTTATTATTATATTTTTTTAACTGTCCTAACCAATTTTATACCTATTTTAAACAATTTTGAAACCCATATTTAACCGTTTTTTCGTTTTTGTAATTTTTTCTTGTATTTTGGCCTCTTCAATTTTTAGATTTTGACACTTTTAATGTTGACATTTTATATTAATGTTTCTTTTTTGACAATTTTTTTATATTTTGACATATTTTATTTTCGATACACTTATTTTTCACTTTTAAATTTTAATCAATTATTTAAATATTTTTATCTATTAATGTTTTGAACCAAAACTTATGAAATCGTTGAACTGAACTATTAAACTACTTTAAAAAAACATTGATTAAAAAAAAGAACAATCTTATAAAAATATTAGTTTAATAGAAAATAAAAAAAAATATGTCAAAAAATTTTGATTTCGTTATATTTTTTTTTTAAATTGGTCAAAAATAAAACATTTTTTTTTTAATTTGAGAGCAATTGACGAAATTTATCAAATTTTGGTAGAAAAACAATCAATCACAAATGGAAAATAATTCTCGAAAATGCAAAAAAAAAAATCCAAAAATATAAAAAAGATATAAATAATTTTGGTATAATATCAAAAAATTGTTAATATTATTTTCTTAATTTTGTATACCGTTTGTCTTTGGTCAAAAATTTAATCATCTATTAATTTTGTAGTTTTTCCCCTTTTCGACCAACTAGTTTAAATTTTTTTGGAATTAAAAAAAAAAAATTCGTTTCTACAATTTTTTCCAAGTTTGGCAATAATTTTAAGTTTGACAATACTTTTTTGAAAATTTTGAAAAAATGATTTTTTTTGTGAAAAATGGAAAAATTCCCGACAAATTAGTTTAAAAGTAAATACATTTTATGGTACTTGTAATATTTTCCTTTCCAATTTTAAGCTCCTGGATTGACAGATGAAATTCGACACGTATACAGCAGTCTTAAAGAAATTGTTGGAAGATTCATGAAACTGTCAAAATATGGAACCATAGATTTGGGATCTATTTATGGTCGTGGAAAATACACACAAAAATTGGTAGCCATTCATCCGGATAGATATAATGACCTGAAGACAGAAGATGGTTAGTGACTGTATGATTCATCCACAAAAAAATATTTAAATATTTTATACATAAAGCTTATATTCGATAAGGTAAAAATTTTGTAATATTGCGCTATATTTTTATATTTTAATTATTCTAACAATAAAAAAAAATCAAAAAAGTGGTTTTTGTAGATACCCCAAATTAATATAGGGCTGGGAATTTTCGACCATTGAATTAATTCAAAATTACTAATTTAAAAATTGACAAATTAATACGTTTAAAATCAATAATAATATAAATATAAATAGATGTGACAACATATATCATGAAATTAAGAAGAAAACTTTTTGAAACTTATTCTGGCCTATGGTCACGCTCGATTTTTTTTATATTGAATTCGCCGCATGGAATTTATTGTTTTTTGCGCCATCTAATCAAAACCCGCGAACTATTTTGTTTGGCCAGAGATGACATAAAAAAATTCATAAATATCCAATAAAGTTACCAGACTTTCCTCAAAATTCTGCCTTTAATAATTCTTTATTTTTACCAATAATTGGGATATGATTGATCAAGTAAACTGCAAAAAATCATGGAACTTTTTTAATGAGAATCCAAAAATGGCAGCAAAAAAAATCGAAAAATTATGAAACTTTGCAAGATTGGCGTTTAGGCCAATAAAACTCCCAAAATATGAGCCCTAACGGCCAAAAAATTGCCAAATTTTGCCAAGGGAAATTATATTTTTTAATTATTTTTTTTAAATTGGTAGGTAGATGATAGGTTTAGATTAAACTAAGATCTGATTCAAATATGAGCTATGAGGATCCAACAATGACGGCATACTTTACCTTATAAAAATGCTTCAATTCTTACAAAACCTTGTAATATGATTTATCAAATGAGTACAAAAATATAAGTGACAAAATTACTATGAGACCCGCGAATGGCGGAATACTTTTCACTAATAAAGAAAAAAAAAAGAAGTTCGTTTCCAATTGATGATAGAACTGCCCTAATTATCAGAAAATTATTAAACGGGACATAGGCCAATAAAAAAATTAGATATCAAATAATGGACTACTCTGGTTTTAGCTTAATTGTCTCAGGGTTTCTTTATACTATGTTTAGATACGTTTCAAAAAGCTTACAATCCATTTTGGATTTGTATTTAGTTTTTTTCTAGATAATTTCAATATTCATACGCCTTTAGCGAAAGAAACAAGNTATGTTTAGATACGTTTCAAAAAGCTTACAATCCATTTTGGATTTGTATTTAGTTTTTTTCTAGATAATTTCAATATTCATACGCCTTTAGCGAAAGAAACAAGAAAAATTAAACTAGAACCCTTAATCCTTAAATTTTTCGTACAAAAATAAGACAAATTGAAAACATATCACGTACGCTCCTCACAGTTACCTCACAAAATTGTCTGCAGCTCGGAAAAATAAAATCGAATAAACAATTTCAATTAAACATTTGACGATATCACTTGGTTCTAAATGGAATAAAGTGTTGAAATTAATTATAAACGCGATATTTGTTCGGTGAAACGTGAATTTCGTGTGAATGTTATGTAATAACATGTAACAAATGTGAATATTTTGAATAAAATGCATTTTTTCGCAATGCTTTTGTGAATGAAAACGAAATAAAGAGGAAATAAAAAGTGAATTTTATTAATTTCCAGATGAGAATTGATTTGTTGGTGTGTGTTACAAAAATATTTTGGCAAAATTTATGTGATTTGTGAAATGCAATTTTTACTCTTCATATAATTTGGAGTGTTATTTTGAATTCTGGAGGTCTACGCAGTCAACTTGGGTCTTTTAGGATCGTACGGGTTCGGATTAATATTTGTCATAAAATCTATAGATTCTGGTCATTAAGAATTCTATGTTATTCAATATTTCTAGGGCAAACATATTTGCCAAATAATGGAACCTTCCTAATAATTTTAGGATTTTACGTCTCTTCAATATTGGGAAAATAAAATATTTTGATTACATTTCGTTTTGACCTTTCTAAGAGCAATCTTCCAATAAATTGTGTAAAAATATGTGTATGCACATCAAAAATCAAACAAGTACAAGGGTTAATACTAAAATTATCGAAATACCTCGATAAAAATTGTTTTTAGTTCTGCGTATTTTTAATTAGCCGCTATAATATTAATTCTCTATGAAACATTCACAAATTTCACAGAATTTTTGTGGTGTGCTAAACTGTTTAACTAG
>JXOU01012021.1:364-11727 GCA_001014815.1 Chaoborus trivitattus | reverse complement strand
TTTTTTAAATTGACTGATAAATTTAACAAAATTTAAAAAAAACATATTTTTAGCATAATTTCACAAGATTTGAGCAACAGCGAAACGGTGAAAAATATGACAATGACAAACAAAAAATAAAAATTACCGAAGGACTAATTTTTTAAATCAAAAATATTTAGTGAAAAAAAATATAATGATATTCGGTAAATTGAATATGTACTAAGAAATCAAAAACTTTTTTANCAATGACAAACAAAAAATAAAAATTACCGAAGGACTAATTTTTTAAATCAAAAATATTTAGTGAAAAAAAATATAATGATATTCGATAAATTGAAAACTAATAAATCAAAAACTTATTTGTAAAATTTAGCAAGGACTTAATTCTCACCTTTCTCGCATATTCTTTCGGTTGTGGTGGTCTAAAGGTGCCCTGATGATTATCCAGTTCATGTTTTTTCAGTTGTTCACTCGTTTTAAATATAATTTCGCAATAATTACACTTCTTTTTGTAGCCCAAATGTATGATTTTGATGTGATTGGAAAAGTTAACACTCTGGTCTGCCTTGAATTTAGCACAGCAGTCTTTCACAGGACATAATTGTGGAAACTTAGGCATTTTTAAGTTGTGGTGCCGTTGATAGTAGGCGGCTGGATTGTGAATGATTCTAGTTTGTTTGCAAATTGTGCAGAAGAAAGCGTAATTTTCTGTCAAAGTTTTAGCCAAGCCTGTCAGAAAAGCAAGTTCGTTCTTGATGGCCAATGCAGCTTTATTCTTTTCGTAACTATTGATTAGTTTGAAATGGTCGTGTTTTTCATTTTCATGTCTGTCCCGAGAATACTCGGTGTCGAATACTTCGTCGCATAGTTCGCAGATAAAATTGAAACCCAAATGTCTGATTTTCATGTGCAGAGGAATCTTGTATTTGGCCTCATTTCTGAATACGGCTGGACAATTTTCAATTGGACATGCCATAACCTCATCCAAATCTTTGATCTGATGTTGAGACCGGTAGTGTAAATACAGGTCACTCCATTTTACCGATTGACCGCCACAAAGTTTACAGGCAAAATCTTCGTCTTCCAATTTTTTCTTTGCAATCATTTTAAAGCATAGAATCATGTCGTTTTGAATGCAAAAAGTACTTATTATGGTCAATGGTTTTGGATTCTGAGCAAATTCGTTTATAATTCCATGAATCTTTTTTTCATGGATCGCAATTTCGTCACTATTTTGAAATACTTTTGGGCAGAATCGACAGCAATCATTGAATTTTAAATGTACCGTTTTCACGTGCGTAGTCAATGCGTTTTTATCTGTCAATGGAAATTTAACTTCGCATTCTTTTACGGGGCACTCCAGCGGTTCATTTGGTGGATCCATATTGTGGATAATTTGGAAGTGATCCAAAAAGGATTCACCTGAAATTTCAAAACCTGGACAATGCTTACAGTAGTAGAGATTGTCAACGGCATTGCCAAGAACAAAATCATTTAGAAACTTCAAGGGTTCCTCGTTGGTCATTATTCTGTCGGAAACTCGAGCCAATTTCACTTTTTTATTGAACGTAGGAACAATTGTTTGTTCTATAGTTTCTTTTGTCACTTTCGTCTTCTTAGCTGGTGGCATTATAGCATCTTTGGGTACTACTTTTATAGATACCTTGGTCATTTTCAATTGAGGCTCTTTATTGTGTGGTATTGTTGGTATGTCAACATCTCTCAACTGATGAACTTCCTTTTCATGCTTCGAGCGCAGAAATACCGTTGGGTAAACAAATTCACAAAGTCGACACTTCATTTTAAAGTCCAAGTGCTTCTTGTAGACATGTGAGCGCAAAAGATGGCTCAAACCTTTATCAAAAATTGCTTGACAATTTTCTGCTGGACAGGGTAATTTTACAATCAAGTTCGGGTGATTTCTGGCAAAATGTTCATCAATTTTTTCCTCCCAAATTAGACACCAGTCTGGAAGACAGCGTGTGCAGAAAAAGACGTTCCTCTTTGAGCTGACTTCTAAAAATATGTTCAAAAAATTTGGATCATTCCTATCGCGGCAATCTTTAAACACTGAATTATAAAAAGACGTGTTACATTCTCGTTCTACAGCCATAATAATTTCATTTGTATCATGTTTTCTGAACTCGTGTGTGTCCCGGTTTTTAATCGTGTCAAAAACTTCATCACACTTTCTACATTTTGTATAGTAATGCAAATGAGCCAATTTAATATGCCCTGGTAATTTTACTTTGTCAGTGTACCAAAATACTAGGTTACAATCATCAATGGGACATGTAAGACTTTGTTCATCTAGATAGTTGTGATAAGTTTCCGAATGGCTCGCAAAGTGGTCCAAAGGAATTGTTTGTTCACATAATTTGCACAATACATCGTTTATCGGCTTAGTGCGATAATAACGCTTGTGATACTTCATAATTTCTTTGAAACAAGTCTGTTCCTCTTTTTCGACATTTTTTTGATTGCGTTCTTCATTGTCGATGACAGCTGCTTCGTCCTTATGCTTGGTTCTCTCGTGGCCTCTTCTAAGCTCCAGATTTTCAAAAACATCGTCGCATATACGACATTTAACATCGTAGCCAAGGTGTTCAACTCGTATGTGTTTGGGAAGATCTGGCAATTCTTTAATAGTGAAAACTTGTGTGCAATCAAGAATAGGACATTCGATTGGTATACTGAGGTCCATTTGGACGTGAACTCGCATATAATGGCCTTGAATATCTGACAGATTTTCTGTAACGTTACACATTTTACAGTAATATGTATCGCCTAGATTGAAATCTTCTATATATTTTTTGTGTAGACTTGCAACTTTGAGTTCAACCTTTCTCTTCATCTCCAAATACTCTGAAGCTTCCTGCCCATGCACATTTTTCTCATGAGCTGAACGATCTTTGACAAACTCAAAAGGTTCTGTACAAATTCTGCATCCCCACTTGAACATTAAATGAATATCTTTAAAATGATTAATCAATTTTGTCTTACAATCAATGTCAAATTTTAGATCACAATTTAAAGCAGGACATTCAAATAGTTCCATGCTATGTATGTCGCTAACATGCTGCTTGAGATCATCTGCATCGTAATAGTCATCACAAAACTTGCAGTAAAAAATGTCGTTTTCAATCAGCAAAAATGAGATCTGCCTCATATGTAAAATATATCTCGAGTGGTTAATGTACTTAGAAACATTTTTCTTAAAGACAAGTCGTCCATCACCCAAATGAAATGACCAAACATGATCAATCATTTTTTTCTTGTGAGTGACTCCAAAAGACATGTCACAATTTTTTGCCATACAAATCAATGGCTTTGTAGGAGTTTCAATATTGTGAGTCACTTTGAAATGTTGTCTAACTTTTTTCAATTGAAGTCGCTCCATTTTACAGTTGTCAAGCTTACAATAAAAATCTTGATCTCGAATAATCTTATCAGCGGTATCGGCCAATTCTTCAAGGTCCTCAACAGTATTCTCACCTTCTTCAGAAAAGCTAGTTTTCCTACTCTCACTACCATTTTCATCTTTTATAGGTCTTCTTAGTTCTTCCAAAAATTCCTTATGCTTCCACTTTTCATGGCCTCTTCGTTGATCATTGTTTTCGAAAGCATCATCGCATACCCTACATTTTAAGGTGTTTCCAAAATGAACGACTCTCAAATGTTTAGGTAGATCAGGAAAATCTTTGATACTAAAAAACTCTTTACAGTCAAAAATGGGACACTCAATTGGTATGCTTAAATCCATGTGAACATGAACTCTTGTATAGTGATACTGAATATCGGACAACATAACATTAATATTGCAAATCTTACATAAAAATGTGTCCCCGAGGCCAAATTTGTCGATAAACTTTTTGTGAAGAACGCAAACTTCCAGTTCCACTTTTCTTTTTGTTTCCAAATACTCTGCAGCTTCTTCACCGTGAACTATCTTCTCATGATTACTACGATCTTTAATAAATTCAAACGGTTCCGTACAAATTCTGCAGCCCCACTTGTACAGCAAATGTACATCTTTCATGTGATTAGTAAGTTTAACTTTACCATCGATTTCAAATTTTAATTGACAGTTCAATTCTGGGCATTCATATTTGTCGGTTGAATGGGTTTCGCTTAAATGTTGCTCAAGATCAGCAGCTTCAACAAATGTATCACAAATTTTACAGTAGTATTTATCATTTGTTAGTATGTTAGACAACATTTGTTTCACAAAAACTATATATCTTTGATGATTGATATATTTGAAAGGATTGTTTCTAAAAACTAATCGGCCATCGGCTAAGTGACGTGACCAAATATGATCAAGCAAAGCTTTCTTCTGATTAACGGCAAATGCCTCACCACAGTAATTTGCTAAACAAATTAAGGGTTTTGATGGTACTTCCGTCTTGTGAATGTGTTTGAAATGATGTTTTATCTTCTTACGTGAGTAGCGTTCATTATTGCAATAACCAATTTTGCAAAACATATAATCCGAGTCCTTTGAAAATTTATCGGTTAAATCTGCTAGTTCATCAAACTCGTTTATTGGATAGTCATCGTTTTGTTCATCAGGAATTTTCCTAGCTGAAATCTTATTTTCTTCAGCCAAAGTACGAACTTTCCTATTTTTAATTGAATTTTCTTCTAGGCGCATTTTCTTAGCCACACTTTCTTCATCAAAAATGTGAACTTTCTCAACAAGCGTATTTTCTTCATCATAATCAAGTGGCTCGTCTTTAATTGTTACAGCAGGTCTTTTGGAACTATTAACAAGCGGATCACAATCCGCTTTTTTTGAGCTCATTTTATAATTGTCTTTTTCACTTTTCACGTTTAAAACACTTTTTAATTGCTCAATGATAATGAATTCTTGCACTATGCACTACATTCGAATGTTTTTGCACTATATATCTATGGTAAAATGAAATTGATGCCAAGTAACAACAATGGTGGACAAACCCGTGCATCAAACTTTAAACGTCAGAAGTGTAGAGGGGGGCGTCATTGATTATCTCAAAAACAAATCGTCTTTCATTCTGTTTTTCGGTTATTATACCACAAGTAGAATTTTGGAAAATACCATAAATAACATACCAGTACCATAGAATGCCCCATTTTTTAGCACCTAAATTTTGAAAAAATGATTTTGCATTTAAATTAACATCAATTGGAATTATTTTTATATCAATAAGTAAAACTGACTTTTAATAACAATTTTGATCACCATATTTTGTCTAGTTTTTGGTCAAAATGTGCAAAACATTGAATTGAAATGAGATAATCAAAGTAGCAGAAGAATGCACCAGTGCCCAAACAATGTCCAAAATGGAAAAAGAATGTGTTGTTTTTTTAATGCTATTTTTATAAGTTTTTATTTCAGAAATAGGTATTTAGGTATTTTACATTTTTATTATTTAATTTGAATATAATTTAATTTGAATATAAGAAAAGTGCTGAATTTGCTTATCAAAGAACAGCTACTTTAAATCGTAAGTGTCAAATTTTTCGAACGAAAATTTTCTGTTATCGATGAAAATGAATGACAAATGTTCGGAACCATTTTATTGATATAAAATAATACATTTGTCGACTAAAATGCATTTTAATTAAAAGAATGTAATGCAAATAATCGAATTTAATAAAAAATTCTTCAAAAAAGTTAATTATTAAATGTGAAAAAGCTAATATCGATAAAATGGGGCATTTTTTGGTTCTAGTATGGTATATGTTTTCTGGGAGCATAATCTAAATAGTTGATGGCTCATGGCTATTATATACATATATATATATAGTTAGAGAAAAGCAGTATATTTCTAAAATAAATTATAGTAGGCAGAAATGAATTATAATTGGTATAAAAAGTTTATTTACAAGCTGTTATACTGTATAAAACTTTTTTTAAACTGTCAGACTGTCACAAAAACATCATCAATAATGTTTTTTTAGTTTTGCTTATTGCTTTTGAGATCAATTAATTATTTTAAGTGTTTAAAATCATATTTCTACATGTGTTAATAAGAACAAAGTGATAATAAAATATGGAAGAAATGGATGACGAGAGAATTGGGGATGTTATACTTTTCCAAAAGTATAGAATTGAAAATTATTCGAAGATACAAGTTGATGATGAAGATGATGTCCTATTTGTTGAAACCCAGGAATCGACTGCTCCTCCAATTGAAATAGTTGATTCGGATGATGAAGAAGAAATTAATGTAATGGTATATGAAGTTGATGAAGCTAGTTTTTCTGAACCTGAAAAAATCATACCAACTTCCATAGGATTAGTTAATAATGTTGAAAAGTTAGAAGCAGCTCTGAATCAAATACTATCCAACAAAATGTTTTACTGTAAAATATGCAATGAATTTTTGCCATTTTTTGATGAAAATAATTTAGAATATCATTTTATACGTGTTCACTCTATACAAAAGCCATTACTACCCTTAGAATGTCCAATGATTGGTTGCAAGAGGCAATTTAAAGCTAACGGAAAAGAGGACCTGATGGATCACGCTTGGATTGAACATTTTGAATATGGTGAGAAAATTGTTAATGCAAACAATGTTGATGAGTACCTAAAAAATCCAAGGTATAGAATATTTTTAGAAACAGTCATTCTAAAACTTCAAACACTTGGACAGTTTTACTGTACGATCTGCAAAAAGTTTAAACTTTTGAAAACGTTGAGTGAGCACTACTCGATTTTTCATCTATCTGTGTCACCTGAAAAACCATTAGTTTGTCCAGTTATCAATTGTACTACAAAGTTTGGGATCGATGAAAATGATAAGCTGTCTCGACATATCAGGGTTAGGCATCTTCGCTATATTAACCTGTGCTTCATTTGCAATCAGCCATTCGAAACTAAAGATAAACTGTCGAAGCATAAATGCAGGTTCCATAAATTAAGACGTATACAACACCCATATACGGCTAATACTATTGAATTATTGAAAGAATTTTTTGAAAAATCATCAAAAAATATTTTCAAATGTAATATATGTAAATTAAACGTAGGAATTGATACAGTTGAACATCATTTTAATTCATTTCATGCTAGTTTTGACATGAGACTACCAATTCCATGTCCAATTTACAAGTGTGGAGCTTCGTTTGATATTCAAAGCTTATCGACCCTCAATGATCATATTTTGAACAGCCACATACAATATGAAGAAGTAGAAATCTCTATTTTAGTATGTCCGATGGAAAATTGCAATTCCATTTTCAAATTAGATGAGGAAGAAGATTTTCAAAAACACGTCGAAAGTCATGCCAAATCAAAGTCTACTATAGACTCCCTAGAGAAGGAACCGTCAAATCAGAACCCAAGAATCACCGAAGTAAAATATATGACCCCTGAAGAAATAATGATTACGAAAAGACCAATAAATTATGTAAAAGAAACTAAAAATCTAAAAAGTTCACCAGTTTTTGAAATTCCAGCTAGAATAGAAATCGTTAATCGAAAAAATTGTGAAACCACGAACATTGCAGCTACAGTAAATGGAAGAAAACAAACTGATTTGGATAAAAGCATTGCTGTCAATTCTAGATCTCTATTAAAGCCTATTCTAAAACAAAATAAGGACATACAAATTACTCAAACCGTCTACAACTCGGAAACAATTGAATGCCTCAAAATTCTAATGAAACGTCAGGTAGTTTCGAATGCATACAAATGTAAATTCTGTGATGGAAAATATATCCATGAAAAATCCATTTTCAGTCATTTAAATATGATGCATGGTCCAAAAGAACCAAATTCTTTGGTAGAATGCCCCGTTGAAAATTGTGTCCATGTATTTAAAAGCCACGAATGCAAAAGTATGCCAATGCATATCAAGCTTCTACATTTAGGATTCAAAAAAATTGCATCATCAAACGAAGAAGGTAAAGTTGTTGAGAAAACCAATAGTAATTCACAAAAATTCGTCAAGCAACCCATTATTAATAGTTTGAATGAAAAAGTCAGCGATTTAGGCCACCAAAGTTTTATTGCACAGCCGACTAAACTTCCTCAAAATACTGAAGATTTGAACGGTGTGTCGACAAATTCGTCAAATTTTGTCGTTGCACAAGCAATTCAAAAACATTTTAATGAAAACTCAATAGGGCTAACTACTGATGTACAAGAAAAAACGATAGGGCAAACTACCGATACACGACTAATTCAAGAAAATAGGGGTAAAAGTACTTTGGGGCAAACTATTGATAAGCAATCATTTCAAGAAAATTGTGATGAAAAATCAATGGGGCAAACTACTGATGAACAACCAAGTCAAGAAAATTGGGATGAAAAATCAATGGGGCAAACTACTGATAAACAACCAAGTCAAGAAAATTGGGATGAAAAATCAACAGAGCCCCAAGTTTCTAATAAAAAACTATGGGAACAGCTTTTTGAAAATACAGACTATCAAAATTGGTCTATTGAAGAACAAATAAGTATGGAACCACCAATTGATATGAGTTCAGGTCAACAAAATTGGAATGAACCTTTGGAGAGAGAACATACACAGCAAGTTGTCGAACAATCGTTTGATAATGACCAAAACAGCAGCATTAGTAATTCCNGGTCAACAAAATTGGAATGAACCTTTGGAGAGGGAACACACACAGCAAGTTGTCGAACAATCGTTTCATAATGACCAAAACAACAGCATTAGTAATTCTTCAGGTTTATTAACAATTATGGCTAGCGCTGGAATTCAGGTAGTCTCTAATAGTTCCTCTGAATTGCTCAAAACTGAATATGACCAAGATGTCCAAGAAATATTTGAGCCTCAACGAATTTTTGAAGAGTTTACTCAACCGCATGAAATATTTGTATCCCAAAACAATCTCTTTGAAAAGCCTCAAATCAGTTCATTTGGCCTTGAGGCCAATAAAACAGTAACGCTTCATAAAATGATGTTGGATATGCTGAAGCATAACGTAATTTTCTGTAGGATATGCTGCATAAAACAGGATTCGATCGATCATTATTTAAACCATATAAAAGAGCACAATCTGAGCGAGCCAAAATTGTACTGCCTGGTAAAAAACTGTAACGTCGAATTCGAAACAAATGAATTAATTTTGCTTGTTAATCACATTAAAAAAAGCCACCTAGGATATATTTTCAAATGCAGGGTTTGTGATGAACCGTTTTTGAAGATTAAAATTCGTTGTAGCCATGAAAGACATAAGCACAGTGACGAAGAAGTACAACAGGGGCGTCTAGCCGAGAAATCAAGACTACAGGTTAAGAGTAGCAAAAAAGAAGCTGTGACGGAGGTTGTAAAAAGTGTAAGTAAACTCATATCCCAACTTTGAATTCATCCATTTATCCTAAAATTTTATTACACCTGTCCACCTGTCAATTCTGAAGTCTTACATATATTGATAGTTACAGCTGTCAAACTATTTCCCAGCTGTAAAAAAAATTATGTAAATAAAATACTGATAAATTTCATCTAAAAATTAAGCAGGTCGCAGAAAAAAATAATCCAAATTTCTTATCATTATGCTTTTACTACCATCTTTTGTAGAACTGTCCCAATTTTCAGTCAAAAGCTCATAAAGAAGATCTTTCTTAAAGCAAAAAGCAAAATACAATAAAAGTCCATAAAAAGAAACTCTACTGTTTCTTTTAGAGGAAATTTGATCCCTATTGCTAATAGATTAGTTATGAGGATCCAAAAATTAGAAAATATCATTTAAATAAAAAAATATTGTTCACTACGCCATCTATACTTCATGGTACAAATGAGAACATCCTAGTTAATTTTTAAGTAAGCCAAAAGAACTTAAAAATTTATTCAAATCGGTCAACTAGTTCAAATTTATTTACTTTTCGATACTAGGCAAAAAAGCTTTAAATCCATTTTTGGATTTTCTTTTAGTTTTTCTTACAATTTGTTGAAAAAGAGTCACTTTTACTTAAGTTTTTTTACGTACCTATAAGTTCCTCAGACATTTATTTTTGAATTTCAGATTTGAATTTAAAGTTCACCATATTTTTATGCAAACATTTCTGTTTCAGGTTATATTGGAGCCTCTATTTCTAGCTCCTGTAGGAGAACCATCGGAAGGCACAACACAATCCTACGTAAACGTTACTATGTCTGATAACAATGATAACCACAATGCATTTGTAAATATAACCACAAACCCAAATTTGATGCCCCAAGAATCACCTCAGAAGAATAAAAGAGATTTACGATTAGCCAATTTTCTAAACGAAGATCAAGACATGGAGTGTGAAGAACTGCTAATAACTAATTATTTTGAAAAACAAAAACAGACATACTCTAAGGATCAGCAAATTTCAGAATATTCAAATCGACAACAAAGTTTTGAATCAAAAGAATTGCTCATAACTGATTATTTAAGCGAAGAAAAACCCTCAGAATGCTCAGAGGATCGTCATCATTTTGAGTATCCAAACTTTAACAGGACGCAGGAATGCCCAAGAGAATTGCTAATAACTAATTATCCAAACGACCAAAACCTACAGGAATGCCTAGGTGATCGGCAAAAAGATGATGATGTGCTAAAAGACCTACAATGTGAGGAAACAACTTACGATGAAAATGATTCAGATTATGAGATTATTCTTTTCGAACCAGAAGATGAAAGTTGTTATGATGACTTGTGATTTAAACTAGGATAATATTTAAAAATGTATTTATAAAAAAAATATCAAATAGTAACTTTTCCTTTATTTTGTCCTATCCGTCTGGAATGCCTATAAAACGTTTTCCAAAAATAATTTAAAATTCTCAAAATTTTAGGTCTCAAATGATCGGGAAGCCCTAAAAATATGCAAACGTCACAATTTATTTTCATTATTTTGCGCAGCTAAATATGTTATGTTTTTAATGTTTTTTACCGAGATCAAACATGAGCCAATTCTTTAGCTTTCTAAAGACGGACACAAATTAGGAAAAACTGTAAAAAAATAATCGTCAGCTAGCTTTTTTTGACATCCTGAAGGCAGACTAGCCTGTCGTTACTTAAAAAAACTTGTATAAATACTCATAGACGAGTCGAGAAAACTGTTAAAAACTGATAGATGGTTCGAGAAAACAGATGAAATTGAAAAAAGAGCCGTAAACACGCTTANTTATTTGTGCTTTAGCACAGTTAGAACTTTTTTTGTGCTATTGATTTTGACTGTCCATTATAATTTTTTGTGATACTATAATTAATAAAAATGAGTAAACCAGGAATGCAAAACTGAAAGCAAATGGATTTTAAGGTTTTTGCCATGTCATAATTTTGTCGGCACGTCCCATGTCGCATTTTTTATGCGATTATATTGAATATTTTCAGGGATGGTAGGTTGTCTATAATAGAGGAAAAAAGCTGTTGTGAAAAACCCAATAGCGGTG